>VDFB02300449.1:0-163108 GCA_007258455.2 Sequoia sempervirens | reverse complement strand
CCTTGTTTGAATGTGAGTTCAATAAGAGACCTATGATGAGATTGCTCTTGGATTAGTCATGATGACTTGTTTATCTTGAAGGAGTATTCTTGTTCCCACTCTTAGTCTGCTTGGTAGTTTATCTGAGAGGTATTTGGCCCATTATATTTTTTAGATGTGTTTTATGTTCACTTTCATGATATGGATCTTGAATTGCTATTTAAAGGTTCTGGAGGATTCATAGTGGAAGTTGTACAACTTGTTTATCTCCTTGAGATTTTGTGTTATGTTTTTTATTGATGAGAATTGGTAGGAGATGATGTATGGGTTTATTTCCTGAAATGGGGAATGAACTAGCTTGATCTTCTTTGAGAGGCTTACATCCATGTTGATTACATGATATTAGAAGTTGGTTTGATCTTGGTGATTGAATGGTTGGATGTTGTTAATGATTTTCTTTTGGGATGAGAAGGAGATCATTCTTGACATAATTGGCTGTTAGAAGTGTATATAGGAGGATGTTCTACAGGGATATGGTGTGCAAAGTTTCTCTCTTTGGTCTTGGTTTACTTCCTAGATGTTTGGTTTCACATTTTCATTGGTTTGAGGTTTGGTTGGAGCTATAGTGATCACTTGCTTGTGGTCATGTTTTTTCACTGATGTTCATGGGTGATGACATGGAGATTCTTAATCCTTTTTCCTTTGATTGTGTGTGGAGAACTTGGGAGAATTGTGAAGACTTGTGGTGAGAGAAATGAATCTTGTAACGGTTTGTTGCAGGTTGTGCGTACCATTGTGGATATTTTTGGTACTACATGGTTACATTTTCTATGTGTTGTTATTGGTAGACTTGGTATGTCTTTGATCTTTCAAATTTGGATTACTCGGGCAGTGGGAGTTCCTGTATGTGTTTTGTCTTTTTTAACTGGTTGGCACTTGGAGCTTGTATTTGCTGATTAATAAGTTGGTTTTGGAGCGGCATGAGTTTACTAATGTTGATACCTTTAAGGTATGTGATATTGAATGGAATAGCATTAGCTTTGGGTGCTATTTTCAGTCACGTGGGTTTATCAGTTGGATGGAAGTAGTCATTTTGATTATTGTTCTAGCTAGTGGTTTTGTCTTGTTTCTGGAGAATGACTTCACGGTTGTGTTCTATTTGAGGCTTTGAAGTTGATATTGCTTCTATATAGCGTTTGAGCACAGTGAAGTGGTAGCAGTGTCTTGTTGTTGTTATCACTGGGATCTTTTGTTTATGTTTGTTGGAATGGTGCTTATTCACCTTGGCTTGTATCTTTCTTCCTTAGGTGGCATGTTGGAAGATGACAAGGTTTGTTGCCTGAATGGTGGACATCTTGGATGTTGGTGAAAAATTCTTGATGGAGCATGAGAGCATGTTTGAGGTCTATGTGATTTCTTGGAAGGCTGTGATCGGTTGTATTTCGGTTGTTTTGTTGGACAGTGAGTTGCAGTTGGATGCCTGGTCTTTGTTGGGCAGATTGTCCGGGTGGACTCGTTATCCGTGGGAATATTGTTGATTGGGCGTCTTATACGTGGGTCCGAATTGGTGGAGCTAGTGCATCTTAGTGTCCGTTGCTTTGAGGTGCTTCTATGTGACCTTGTCAAGTGGGGAGATTAGAAATGTGTGCCTCAATCATCATAGGATGTAACCTCTATTGGGGAAAAGTCAATGTGACATCCATCATGTCTGGCCGACTAGTAGAAGTAACCTTGTTGAAATTGTACAGGTCGCTATGACCTTGTAGGAATCTCTTGTCAATGCTTTACATTGATCCTATCGCCGCGATGCCATTCGTTGTAACCTCTCACACCGCCAGTGGAGTTCCCCTTCCTCACCGAGCAGGGCCATTCATATCGTATATTAGGATAACCTATGGCGGCTCAGTGAGAAGTCTTATCAAAAGTAATATGTCTCATCGACAACGTTTTGCATTGAAGTCATTGGGATAACTAAAGGGGTCTTGGTATGAAGTCCCAGCGAATAGCCAAAGTCTCGTCGACAGGATATTTCACATGGAATTGTTGGAGTAACATATGGTAGCTTGGTAAGAAATCTTACCGATGAAGGAATGTCTTACCGACCATTTCCACTTGGGGTAACTCAAAGGGCTTCAGGAAGATGTCCCAATGAGAGTGGAAGGTCTTTCCAATGGAAAAACAAACATTTCAGTATGACTCCTGGCAACTAGTGTGCTCGGTATGACTTGTGAGATCTTGGAGTAAAGTTTTAGTGAAGGATGTATGTCTTGGCGACTGTTGATGGCTTCAGAGTGACACAAGAGATCTCGGTGAAACCTTTTGGTGATAATGATATGTCTTGCCAACTATTGTTTGGTGATCGGTATAACATGTGACTTTGGTATCATCTCCCCGGGTGAAAGCGAATTTGAAGTCTCGCTTGACTAAAGGGATGCTGTAATAACTTGAGGCTCGATGTGTGAAGTCCTCGTGAGAGTGATATGTCCCGGGTTGACATAATGACTCTTCGGTGTGACTTTGAATACTAGTATGTGGTCTCACCGAAGGGCGATAGTCTTTTCAAAAGGAAAACTGAAGGCATTGTGACTTGCGAATAGTGATATAACCTCTTGCCGATGGAAATGACTCTTGCTGATATCGATATGGAAGTCATAAGTACCAGGAGACACCTGGCCGGTATCTCACCCATACGCCAAATTGAAGCTATTTGATCGAGTGAGACTTTCCTATGTGGCATCTCATGGACCAATAGAGAAGTCAATCAACAGCTTGGAAGATAGTTCACAGGCGCTATGAGAGGAAGCTCTGGCAGACAAAAATGAAAATGAATAAGTAGCCCCGGAATAGAAGCATACGCTCGGGCGGATTGTTCGATACAGGTGATCAATAGAGTGAGGGCCGAGTGGCTAGCTGGAAGGTCAAGGCCATGAGGCTAAAACAGAGGAAGTGAGAGGTAGGGTTATGTTGCCAAATTCTCTCTTGATCAAGGATTAAATGCCATGGTTGATCTCTCATGTTGATCTGTACTATATACTGTGTGAGGGTATTGCAATAGTACAAAGATTGTTTAGTTTGAGAGGTTGATCAGGAAATGTACAGAGGGAGAGTTGGTTACCAGATTGTATCCAGAATGAACAAGTTGTAATCTCTGAAAAGGCTATGAGCTTGAGTTGTATTGTAAACTTCAGTTGTTGAATAATACAATGGCTCAATCTTTGGAGTGTGGGGTTTTTTACCCGAAAGGGTTTTCCCCACGTAAGTCTGTGTGTTCTGGTTTTCTATCTTATGTTTCATCTATGTTGGTTCTGCTTCTAGAATTTGTTATTGCATGATGTTGAATTTACATGTGCTTCTCTCAGAAGGATTAATGTGGGAAATGAACTGTGTTTGTTTCCGCTTTAGGACATAGTTGTTTGTGTCTTTGAGGTAATAATCAAAATTGAAGTTACCAAAGGCACCACTGTTCTCAGAGATTTCTCTGAGATGCCCTAAATTTCCCTAACAACTATTAGAGTTGTTAAGAATCTTCGAGTATGTTCTAATTTTCACACTGCATCTAAATTCATCTCCAAGATTGTTCAAAGAGAAATTGCTCTGAGAGATGTGAACCATTTCCATCATTTTAAACAGGGACAATGTTCTTCTGGAGAATATTGGTGGTACTAAATGAAACAATCTGAAAAATAGGCTTGCACTATTTAATAATGTGCACTACATCAGATATAATAACGAATGGACATCCATCAAATCATAATAGTAGGGATTTTTTGTCATATGTTGTAGTTACAAGTTCCTTGCTATCTACATACATGAAAATGTGGAAGCGTAGACAAGGCAAGTGAACTGTTTCCAAAAATGCCTCAAAGAAATGTGGTATTGTGGTGTAGTTTATTTTAGGCTTTCCATGGTGTAGTTTATTTTATCCATACAGATCCAAATCACTCTCTAAATCTTAGCTCATCCTGTTGTGATTGTATTTAATTATTTTGTTTTTAGTAAAGCCTTTTTGACAATGGATAGGGTAAATGTGTTTGTATTTGTGTCATTAAATGTTACATTGCTTTCTTATACTTATGGGATCTCACACTTTACATATACAAGACTTTGTGCCATAGAATATTAGAGCAACAAAAGCTTTGTCACAAAAGGCTTCAACAGAAAATTGAGCACGATGTTATTATCAAAGCATTAGAGCTTTGTATTGGTAATATATTTTTGTAGGAATGCAATTAAGGAATATACATTTTTATTTTAAAAGTAACTTTCTCAAGAATTGAAATTAGGAACTATAACTTACCATACCATTTGTATTGTATTTATGTAATCCATGCAAATATTGGCTATGCATTCTACTTCTTGAAATGGATTTTCAAGTTGTTAAGAAAGCTCAGAGTTGTTTTAGCTGGCAATGGCAAAAACTCAAATGTGTAATATAAAAGTTTTCTCCTTGATGTCTGAGGGTAAACACTAGGAATATTTTTTTAAATTATGCGTAAATCATGGCAATATTCTTGTTTCATCATCAATTATGTTTCTCTTCTTTTTTTTGTCTGTGTATGAGGAAATATAATAATTATTCATTCACTGGATAATGAGAAATTACGGTAATTATTTTTCTCAAATGATATCGAAAGGGCCATAAATAAGTTTGAGATTATTATACTCCATTTCTTTTTAGCAAACCAAGCAATACTGTGATTCTTTTCACTTGTAATGGTGACAATGGAGTGATAAAGATTACCTTTTAACTTGTTTGATAGGTAGCCTAATTTTTTGGAATTGTATGACTGATTTTTAATATATATAACTTTCTTTGCTTGGTTAAGTGTGAGTTCTATTGGGGCCTAATCCCTTTGAAAAAAGCTTATAAATAAAATCGCATGGGTGCACAAACATACCATCACCTAAATGAAACCAGATAATATCAGTAATGAAGCCATCCAACAACCACCAAAAGGAGAAACCAGCAAAAAGAACTTCCCACAAACAAACAAAAAACCATACTAAGATTTGGATCAGACATGAAATTTGGGTTGAGTATAAACCTAGGCTCCAAAACTGATTGACCTTTAGCTCTTACTAGAGATAGAGGTGAGAGGGTGAAGGTACTCAATATTTCCAGCCTCCCATCCCTCAAAATAGCCCTTAGATTTCAACATATAAAGCCAAGTCTTGACAAAATAGGGTCATATCCAAACACTTCAACATTGACTTGGAAACCTGATTTTAGCAATCTCTTCAGTTTGTTGCAAGAGAATGGGGGAAAAGTCCCTAGTTAGAGAGCCTAAATCACAATTTGACCCCTAAATGAACACTCTCATTACTTTGGCACAAGGGCACTCCAAGCTATTCCTGCATCACCATAAAAGGGCAAGCAATAAACCCCAGAAATGGTGTGGTGGTGCGATGGAAGGATAAGACAAAATTCCATTGCATATCACAAACTATTTGAGGATTATTTTGAAATTAAAAGAGTTAAAATAAAATGAAATGGCTAAATACCTGTTGAATTACAATGATCTTGGTGTTTTTTTCATATCCATTGGGACCATGATTGTGATCAGAATTATCAGAAATAGTAGAAACCATGGCCTTTGTCACTTTGTCCTACACTTGCTTGTACACCAGCTCCTGCAAATTTGAAGCCCTGACTTGTTGTAAATTGGTAATATTATTTGATTTCCCACCCAAATTTCCCTCTTTCTTGCAAGTTTCCCTCCACTTTATCACTTGCTCAACTTCATGTGGATTTGATGAACAAGGCCATTAAAGAATAAAAATGCCTTTTTATAATATTTTACCATAAAATATCATTTATTTGTCAAATATTTTTTATATATAACACAAAAAAAATAAAATAAATATAATACAAAATATAATTAGTATATTATATATATTTAAATAATACTAATACAAATTAAATTATATATAATATAATTATATTTATTATTATATTTAATAGTATATATAGGTTATATTATTGTTATATATTGTATTCTTATAAAATTATTATAATTAATAATTAATAATTAATATATTTTTATATAAAAAAATTGATAGTTTAATTGATATTTGGAGAGATTAGGAAAAAGGAGAGATAGAGAGGGAGACAATTCTATATAGAGAGAGGAATATATACTAACACTTGCACCTAAAAGAGGTTCAAGGATTGTGCCGATAGAAAATTGTATGCATGTTAATATATTAGAGAGTATGTGTTGAAGTTAGGGCTCCCCAACATGCTTCCTCTCTGACCCCATCATGGTGGATTATGAGATCAAATGTAAAAAAAAAAATGATATATGTGAAGGCCTTAAGACTCACCGAAAGCCAATGCCTTCCACACAATAGGTATTTTTGGTGCATCAAGCAACCTAGGCAGCCAAATGGCCTGCTTAGGTAGGGGTCCCATGAGGGGGGCTTAAGTTCTATGGATTATGATCAAATTCGAAAGAAAAAAGAATAGAGGAGCAATAGTCATTTATTTAGTCATTAATTTAGCTTACATATTTAGTCATTTATTATGTTGAAAATAGGATGAATTTAATTGCAACCAAATATTAAATATTTTATGTACCTCCTAAGTTCTTGAATGTTTTCACAACACTAATATTAGGACATTAATATTTGATGAAATAATCATGTTAATTGACATTTTTAATTAATGCTAAATAATAGGAGCATGTGAGGGCATCGAAGATGAATTCCTAAATAATAAGGGCACATGGGGCACCCACATGGTAGGTGACACTCACCTTGGGTTCAGTTAACTATTTGGAGTAAGAGATAACACTTCTGAATGCATGTAAAGATTGTAGGAGTTAGGGTTTGATGTTCTACGCATGAATGTTCATTTAGTTCAATTCATTAGCTTAGTCGCTTCGCTTTTTAGAACCGCTTTACTTCAGCTTAGTTTAGAATCAATTTAGTTTAGTTCAGTTTAGTTCAGTTCAGTTCAATTCAATTTAGTTCAGTTATGGTTCAGTTGTCTTCAGTTAGTTTTAGTTGAATGCTAGTTGACTTTAGTTAACTTGAAATGCATGGATAATAACTTGAGTTGCATGACATATAACAGGGACTAACTCCAGTTAACAAGAGAAGACCATTCTTGCATGAATGATGTTTAGTAATGTTTCAGTTAACAAGAAATAAATTGGAGCCAACTGGGGCACCCAAGTTGCTTTCTTATAATTACCTCCTGTGCATGTTGAGATATTTCTGAAGGCTCAGTTAAGTGGGACCTCTTATGGGCACCTAGTTTGAGGATGAAAGCTAAAAGATATTTATAGAATACAGGTTTAGTTGCCACTTCAGTTTGGGACACCCAAATGCATGAAGATGACCATTTGACATTGTTCTTCACATAATAACCCTATTTGCATGAGATAGGCATACCTTTTAGGGATAACGCTTAAGGATTGTAATTGTAACTCATGTTGATTTTACAAAACTAATTAAAGCCTATTTATCTCAAGCAAGTTGAATAGAGTTATTATCAATTTTATTGCGAGTTGTGAAGAAGATTAGTGAAGGCAAGAAGAAGCATTCTCAAGCAAGAATTGGAGCTATATTTTAGAGATTGAATAATAGAATAATTCTTGGAGGAGTTTTTTCCTGAAAGGGTTTCTCCACGGTACATCTTGTGTAATATTTCTGATATCCTATCTAGTTCTATCAATTTTTGTCTACATTCTACAATATTAAAATGGATTAATCAAGATAATCACCCGCAAAGAATAAGAAACAAAATGAAAAGCTTATTTATATTTGCAATATTAAAGTTTTACAAAGTATTAAGCTAAGAAAACACCCCAATTTTTCAACATTTGGTATTAGAGCTAAGGTTGGGTAGAGTATCGGGACGCCTTTCTCTTAAAGTATGAAGGATTTATTGGCTTAGTGGGAGATTTTTTTATTTTAGTTATTTGCTGATTTTGGAATTAAGTTTTGTTATAATGAATTTAGGGTTAGATATTGAAAGGTTCAATGGTTCTAACTATGAAATGTGGAAATTAAAAATGGAAGATCTTCTTGAAGAAAGAGATCAATGGTTATCAGTTAATAATCAGACAAAGACACATACAACTATTTCAGATGAAGATTGGGCTAAGTTAGATAAAAATTCAAGAGGAACAGTTATATTATATCTTGTTGATGTTGTTCTTTTAAATGTTTTAGAGGAAAAGAATGCATATAAATTGTGGAAAATAATAGGGGATATTTATCAAACAAAGAGTCTAACAAATAAGTTGTATCTAAAAAGGAAGTTATATTCATTAGAAATGAAAGATGGTGATTCAGTAGCACAACATTTAAATTCTTTCAATTTAATTCTTAGTCAGTTAGCAGATCTGTAGATGTAAAGCTAGAAGATGAGGATAAATGCATTTTATTGCTTTACTCTTTACCAAATTCTTGGGAAAATCTAATTGTTGCAATTAGTGGTAATGGTGCAGATCCAAATATGGACAACATCATTCCTACTCTCCTATCAGAGGAGATGAGGAGGAAGTCTAAAACTGACTCCCAAGATGCCTTGTTTGTAAGAGGTAGGCCTAAAGAGAAGGAATCTAAGGCATACAAGAAAGGAAAGGGTAAGTCTATAGGACAATCAAAAACCCCTGGTAAGAGTAAGGTAAAGTGCTGGAATTGTGGAAAACCTGGACATATTAAAAAGGATTATAAAAGCAAGAAGAAGAGTTCTGATGCTTCTATAGACAAATCCACCGATGATAGTAATGATGCATTAGTCATTTCTTCTAATAATGTTGTTCATAACTCTTGGCTTATTGATTCAGGTTGCTCTTATCATATGACTCCTAACAAGGAGTTGTTCTCTAAGTATACCGCATATGATGGAGGAGATGTCTTCTTTGGAGACAAAAACACAACAAAGGTTGTTGGCAAAGGAGAGGTAAAATTGTGTTTCAGTGATGGTAGGTTTAAGATCCTTAATGATGGTTTACATATTTTAGGACTTGCTAGAAATCTACTTTCTGTCTCTAAGTTCAATGATTATAGAATGTATGTGACATTTGACAAAGGTGGTTGCAGATTGGTGAAAGGGAATATGGTGGTTGCTAAAGGATCTTGGATTGGAACTTTGTTTAAGTCGAATAACTCCAATGTAATTGAAGCTGAAAATACATGTATGCTATGGCACCATAGATTGGGCCATATAGGTGAAAAAGGTCTTAGGACCATTCTTAATAAAAATTTTGTTGACGGTATTCCTAATTATAATATTGGAAAAAATGACTTTTGTGAGCACTGTTTGTTTGTAAAGCAATCTAGATCTAAATTTCCTAGTAGTACAAATAGAGCTAAAATATTATTAGAGATTATTCACTCAGATGTAATGGGCCCTGTGGATATTGACTCTATTGGAAAATCTAGATACTATGTCACATTTATTGATGATGTATCAAGATACACTTGGATATATTTTATGCACAATAAATCTGGTGTGTTTAATAAGTTTAAGGAATTTAAGGCTTTGGTTGAGAAATAATCAGATCATAAGATAAAAGTGTTGAGATCAAATAATGGTGGTGAGTATTGTTCTAGGGAATTTGATGATTATTGTAAGCATGTAGGAATATTGAGACATAAAACTACTCCATATACACCTCAACAAAATGGAGTAGTAGAAAGGATGAACCAAACCTTAATGGAAAGAGCTAGTAGTATGTTAAGTAGTACTAAGCTTGAATGGTCCCTATGGGATGAAGCAGTATGTACTTGTTATTTAATCAATAGATCCCCTAGTTCATCTATTGAAGATAAAATTTCGTATGAGATGTGGTTAGGTAAGAAACCTAGTGTTGCACATTTAAGGATATTTGGTTGTGAGGATTTTGTTCATGTGCCTCAAGAAAAGTGATCTAAATTGGATCTTAAAGCACATAAATGAATATTCATAGGTTATGATGAAAATGTAAAAGGATACAAGCTTTGGAATCCACTAACAAGAAAAGTTTCTTTATCTAGAGATCTTATTTTCAGGTAATTTAGAGCTTATTCAGGAGAAGAACAACCAAAGGAGAGGGATACTTCTTGAACAATACATTTTGAGACAAATACTAAGAAGCAACAAGATGCACATGTTGAAGAACAATTGGGTGGATTGGAAGAGGAGAGTTCAGGGAGTTCTTCTGAAATAGATGCTCAAGATGAGCATATTGAGGAACAAGAAGAACCCCTTTGAGAATATCCACAAGACAACAAAATCCTGTTGATAGGTATAGCCCACCTAATTTCTATTGTATTTTTGCTTTAATGAGTACTAATGATGAACCTAGTTCTTATAGGGAAGCTTTATCTTCAGATGAGAACAAGCTTTGGTCACAAGCTATGCGAGAGGAAACAAAATCCTTGGATACTTGTGACACATGGGATCTTGAGAGTTTTCCCAAAGATAGAAAGGCCATTGGTTTTAAATGGATATTTAAAAAGAAGATTGGTGCAGATGGTAATCTCGAAAGGTACAAGGCTAGATTAGTAGCCAAGGGCTACTGAGAGAGAGAGGGAGTTGACTTTAATGAAATCTTCTCTCTTTTTGCTAAACTTACTTCTATTAGATTCTTTTTGTCAATTGATGTTGCTTATGATTTTGAAATTGAGCAAATGGATGTGCAAACTGCATTTTTGCATGGGAATCTTGATGAGGAGATTTATATGAAGCAACCTGATGGTTTTGTTGTAAAATGAAAATAAGAATTGGTTTGCAGGTTAAAGAGATCTTTATATGGATTGAAATAGTCACCCAGAATGTGGTACTAGAAGTTTGCTACTTTCACATTGAAAATTGGTTATGTGAGGAGTGAGGAAGATCATTTTGTTTACATAAAAGTTATTGATGATCAACTTTTAATTATTATCTTGTATGTTGATGACATGTTGTTTATTGGTAACATCAAGGTAATGATCAAAGAACTGAAAGCACAACTCTCGAGTACATTTGAGATGAAAGATCTAGGGACTATAAAATATATCCTCGGTATGGAGATAAGAAGAGATAGAGGTAACATAATATTTTCTTAAGTTAGAGCAATTATGTTGATACTATTTTGAAAAGGTTTAACATGCAGGATAGTAAACCAGTTAATATTCCTTTACTAGTTGGCATGAAGTTAAGTTTAGATATGAGTCCTAAATCTGATTTAGATTATGAGGAAATGTCTAAAATTCAATATGCTAGTGCAATTGGTAGTTTAATGTATGCAATGGTCTGTACGAGAGTAGATATAACACAAGTAGTGGGAGTTCTTAGTAGGTTTATGTCTAACCCTGGTAAAGAACATTGGACTTATGTTAAGAGGGTGTTTAGATATTTATGAGGGACTTCAGATTACTATTTAGTTTATCATGGTTCGAATAATATTGATATTATGAATAGATCATTGGACATAAGGGGGTTTGTTGATTTAGATTGGGCAGGAGATCTGGACAGTTAGAGGTCAACAAGTGGTTATGTGTACACTTTGTTTGGAGCTGCGGTTAGTTGGATGAGTAAGAGGTAGCCTACAGTTGCTTTGTCCACCACAAAAGTAGAGTACATGGTTGTCGCACATGCCTCTAAAGAGGTAATTTGGTTACAAATACTTGGGAAAGGTATTGGTTTTAATTGTAAGCAAGTTAGGCTTGAATGTGATAGTTAGAGTGCTATTTGTTTAGCCAAAATTCCTATGTATCATGCTCATACTAAACATGTAGATATTCAGTATCACTTTGTGGGTATGTGCAGGATCATGATGGGCCAAAAAGTGGCAATATGATGGGTATGTGGTTGACGACTTTTTTTAACCTAAAATTGATGAAATGAAAAGGGGTTTTAAAGGAGAATATCAAATTTCCACCAATATAAATTATGCTTTACTTTGAATTTAATAAATAATTATTATTCATTTTCTATTTGAATTATGACTAAAGTCTTGATTGATAGGTCGATTGAAAAATATTTATAGCTTTCAAACGATATCATATTTTTTGAATCTCAAAACATGTATCACATTCTATGTTTTGTATACTATAGGATTAAAATAAGAAAATGAATTTCATAAAGTTTTGAATTAAGTATGTGGTTAGACATATAGTTTTATATTTTAAAGTTGTAATAAAAAATTCATAATTAATTATTTACTTGGAAAAATCATAAAATATATGCATCACATCTAGACTTGAGTCCTCTACTTATATCTAAAATATCATAATTTTTTTTATCATTTATTAAAATAGGGTGTTGATTGAACACTCCATTTTATTTTTCCTTGAAATTTAAGTACTAATACATTAAAATTTCAAATTTTCACCATTTTTAAACAAACTAGTAGTTTAGAAACTATATTCATAATTTGCTACAAATTCATTCTTACATAGTTTGAAATAATGATAACTTATTCAAATTTATGTCGCTAGAATTTTGATTTTTTTTTGCCACTTTCTACGGGCTTTTTTTTTCCATGATGATCTCGACATACCCTTGTAGCAAGAAAATGGTTGAAAGTGGAAAATATTAATTGAAAAAGTTGACACTTTGATTACTGTTGTAGATTATTCATGGAAGCTAGTTCCTACAAAATTTCTCGTAGGTGGAAGGCCAATGTTTTGAGACTTATAATTGATTTAGATTATTATTCTTGTTTAGAATAATTGTAATATAATGTCAAGCCGGAGAATGTTGGAGATAGATATTTAATTACAATCTTATACATTAATTATTTCATGATTCCTAAGTTCTTAGAATGTGTTCAACAACACTAAGATTAGGAAGAGATTAATATTTGATGAATAATCATGTTAATTGACATTTATAATTAATTCTAAATGTTAGGAGCATGCGAGGGTGTCCAATATGAGTTCCTGAATAATAGGAGCACATGGGGCACCCACATGGTAGGTTGCACTCACCTTGAGTTCAGTTAACTATTCAAAGTAAGAGATAACACTTCTAAATGCATGTAAAGATCCTAGGAGTTAGGGTTTTATGTTTGCATGCATGAAATTCAGTTTAGTTTAGTTCAGATCAGTTCAATTCAATTCAGTTTCAATCTAGTTCATTTTACCAATTCAATTCAAATAGCTTTTAGTTTAGTTATGGTTCATTTGTTCTAGTTATTTTTAGTTGAATGCTAGTTGAATTTAGTTCACTTGGAATGCATGGCTAATAACTTGAGTTGCATGAAAAATAATAGGAACTACCTCTAGTTAGCAAGAGAAGACCATTCTTTCATGAATGGTGTTGAGTAATGTTTCAGTTAACAAGAAATGGCATGGAGCCAACTTGGGTGCCCAAGTTGCTTTCTTGGAATTACCTCCTGTGCATGTTGAGATATTTTTGAATTCTTAGTTAAGTGGGAGCTCTTATGGGCACTTGCTTTGAGGATGAAAGATAGAAGATATTTACAAAACAGAGGTTCAATTGCCACTTCAGTTTGGGACACCCAAATGCATGAAGATGACCATTTGACATTGTTCTTCACAGAATAACCCTATTTGCATGAGACAGGTGTACCTTTTAGGGATAGGGATTTAGCATTGTAATTGTAACTCACATTGAGTTTACAAAGCTAATTAAAGCCTATTTATCTCAAGCAAGTTGAATAGATTTATTATCAATTTTATTGCAGGTTGTGAAGAAGATTGGTAAAGGAAAGAAGAAGCATTCTCAAGCAAGAAATTAAGTTATCGTATTTCAGAGACTGAATAATAGAATAATTCTTGGTGGAGTTTTTTCCCGAAAGGGTTTAGATCCATGGTACATCTTGTGTAATCTTTCTGATATCCTGTCTAGTTCTTATATCAACTTATGTCTACATTCTATAACAGTAAATTGGATTAATCAAGATAATCACCCACAAAGAATAAGTAACAAAAGGAAAAGATTATGTAGATCAACAATATTAAAGTTTTAAAGAGTATTTAGCTAAGAAAAAACCTTAATTTTTCAACATATTTAGTGATTTTTATTTGTCTAATATTAGTCATTTATTTAGTCATCTTTATTTGTCTGACATTAGTCATTTATTTAGTCATTTAGTTGTGATTTTACCCAATGACCAAATTAGTCCCTTATAAATGACCAAATTAGTCATTTATTTTCAAGATACTACTAGTGTTAGTCATATGACTAAAATTTCTAGTCACATAGTCATTTATTTTCCAAATTATACTAGTGTACCTTTATATCATCATTAATAAGCCCCTATTGTCCTATATTGTGCATCTTGAGGCATAATTTGATTAAATAACTGACTAGAACAATCTAGAAACTTGATTTTCTTATATCCCGACCTTCCAGCTAGCAAAATGGCCCTTGTAGGACCCATTCAACATTAGGGTAAAATCAATCCCATCCAAGTGGGACCCATTTTTCCTTGATGGTGAATGAGTCCCATTTGAGCCATTTTTGGGGTTTAAGCAGATTTTTAATTTATTTTAAGTCTTATATTCCTCCGTGTCAGCCTTAGGTATATAATTAATGGGAAAATGAGGTGGATTCCCTATAAATATAAGTCTATAAACCCTAATTCACATATCTTATCATTCATTCATCATCTATATTCTCCTCAAGCCAAGCAAGCTAGGGTTTTATCATTCTAAGTCATCAAGATAACTTACAAGGACATTCAAGGGAAGATTCTTCATGCTTTGCTGCAAAAATTCAAGATAAAACATCATGGAAAGGTATTGAATCATTATTTTATGCTTCATTACATTATTTCTTCATTTTGGTTTAATTACCTACAAAGGGGTTTGACCAAGGCAAACCCCCATGCCCTAACATCCAACATTTCTCCTTCTCTTCTTGTGTGTTTGCAAGTTTAGGCATCTTGAAGGCTTGGAAATCATTAAAGATCAAGTTGAATAGTTTTTGAAGACATATCCTTGTTTACCAAGTCAAAATATCCACTAAAATTCACCTTCAGTGTTGAAAATCATACTTTCGAAGGCACACCTATTTTTGAACTGAAGTGTAGACCGAGGGCTTCAATTTCCACTTTTGGATTTTCAAAAATTCAAAAGTGGAATGATTCACCATTAGTGGAAAATGAGTCCCATTGCTAGGCCTGACAAAGTTTTTCTATAGTTTTGGATACCCATTTGTCTAAAACGGGCTCCAAAACAATTTCCTTGATTTGGGACTAATTCACCCAGAATAGTGAATGAGTCCTAGTAGGTCAAATTTTTAGCATCAACAACATTACAAAAGTCATTCCTAGTATCCAACAAGATCCTAGGTGCACACCTTTAGTTTTATCCATTTCTATTACAATTTACTTTCATTTCTAGGTGTTTTTGCATATCCCAATGTGTTTTCAAACAACTAGCATTTTCTTAGTTTTCACTTAATAACCAACACCTTTCTTTAGTTTTTTGCATTTATAACATTAAATATAGACATATTGTACCCACATCACATCAATATTTGAATGTAACATTGCATTTTGGCCCCAATCTTTCCTCCTTTTAGGTGAAAAACCCTAGAAGGGCTAGAAAGACATTCAGGTGCCAAAATCTTTGTTTACACCCCTATGTGCAGATATGTATGTATGTCATAGTAGATGAAAAAAAAATTCATACATATTGATCCCTATGTTTATTTTTTTGGGATATTCTTGGAATGATAAGATGTATCTTAGGTATTATATGGAACATTAATGCTACCATTGATCATAGTGATGGGCAATGTATGTTCTTGGTTGGTTGTTTTGCAAAAAAATAGAGTGTAAGATAATGGAATTCAGTCTACATCTAAGAAGAACAAGGTATGTGATATCCAAGCATAGTAATGCCAGAGAGAGATCAAGTGACTGCATCTAAAAATCCTCATTTAATCATTAATAACCCTTTTATGATACCATTACGCTAAGACAGTAGGGTACATATAAAGGTTCTGTTACATGTAGATTATCTCAAAAGGATAATAGAATTATCTAAAAGCTTAGAAAATATTATTGGTTTGGAATAGGACATACAAATTCCAAATAAGTATATTTACATAAGTCATGCACAACCATAGCAATAAAGAGATAATTGCATCCACAAAATTATGTTGATACATTAATATAAAAGTAGATTGATACAAAAAAAATCAACTATATTTTTTTATTTTATTTCTAAATCTACCTTTGCATTCAATTGGAATATATCTTGAGAGATCTTACGTATAAACTTTTTTGGTGAAAGATTAAAAAATAGAGCATGTTGTCTCAATGTAATCAATTCTCAGATAAATGTTTATTATTACACTTAATATACAACCTATCAAACTTATGAATCTTGTTTCCATCTAATGTTAGAAACATATAGATTTGCACATATGAAATATAAAATGAAACAAAACAAAATGAGGCTTGATCTCCAGTTAACCATATTGGGTCATGGAGCCTCATGGGCTCTCACCAAACTCCTAAGCAAGAACATACATCATCCACCACTCTGATCAATGGTGAAATCAATGTTCCTTATTACACTTAATATATAGCCTATTAGCATGTAATTGTTTATTTTACCATTGTGACTGATTTTACAGTCACTATGATTATTCTCTGTAGACATCCGAATTTGACCACTCATGTATGGTCAAATTCATCCCCTTTATTCATCTATTTTGCATTCCCCATCGACATTAATTAAATGATTCATTTAATTAATATTTCCTCTTCTCCTAAGGTTCCTAAGATATTAAATTTAATAATTAAATACTTTACCTTTTATCCCCTTCCTCTCTAAATTAAATAAATGCTTTAATTTATTTAATTTAGTCATTTGTCCTTTTGAATTTAAATCTATTTTTAAATTCATATTTTTCTCTCCTTGTCCCATCCTCCATAATCCCCCTCTAATCTAGATTAATTTAATCAATCCATGATTAGAATGTGCACACCCTTAATCAGGATTAATGTCACATTCTCCATAATTTGCAATTTGTTCTAATCCTTTATTATTTAGTATAATCACCTATTTGCACAACCTTAATTGCATTTTTAGGTCAACCTAATCCTTATGCTATTTATGGCATACCCCCAAGTAAACTATCATTAACGCTTTTTCCATTTGGACAAGGAAGCCCATTCCCCCATTTGAATTAAAAATTCACATTTATTCTTCCCATGCATTTTAGGAATTTTAAATTCCTCTCCTTTTCCCCATGGGCATATTTGAGGAATATTAAATTCCTCATGGGTCACATCTCCCACATGGGGACAAGGACCTCCTTTATGAGGAGATCTTGTCCCAATCCCAAGGTACTCTAAAGTACCTCGACATCACCTTCCTCCTTTACACCTCATTGACACTTGGCAAGATGTGGGGGCTTATGAGTCCTCAACTCACCTTAGCCCTTAATCTTGTCCATGGTGGCTAAATCCTAGCCCTCCATTCCTTAGAGGCATTTCCCCTAAAATTAGAGGATTTTTCCCTCATTTGCAATAACACTCATTCAAGCCATCAAGAAATCAAGCATTCAAGCCTTCACAAGCACACTCCATTGTTGCAACTCTTGAGCTCATTTTATACCCACATCTTGCATATATTCACATACCCACTTGCACCATTGCATCCATCATCTCGTCCACATCATTTTGCATCCACTTGCATGTTATTTGCCATCCGGAGGAGCACACAAACCAATGAATCAATAGGGCCAACCATTTGATCAACTTGGGAAAGGTAACATACTTTTTTTTGTATTTCATTTTGTTCAAGTTCAACTAGGCCAATATTGAGGTGTTGGTGTGTTCCCTTGCTTGCATTTTTTTTTGTTTTGAATCTTAGACTAGGAGATTAAATACTACACACATTCTCAAAGGTCATTTATAACACATTACTTTGTCAAAATCCCCATTATGAAATTTCAAAACTCAACAATTTTAGGATCATAACAGAAAGTGTAGCCATTATCAATGCATTCCTTAATGGTCAAATGTTTTAATAGTTTAGAATTTTCAAAACCAAAAATTAGAGTAGTCGATACAACTTGGGTGAAAGCCTTCTGACAAGGATGACTTCATAGAAGATCTAATGTCATGAAAACATCCACAAAGCAAGATTGTTTGTCTTGAGTATGTTCTACAAAAATGAAAGGAAAATTTGAAGTTTGGTGTGATGAACATGTGTCATTGGTAGTCAATATATGAATTAGGAAATATAAAGAGTTCTATAATTTATAACAAATAATATGCAATGCACATGTAATAGAAGGGATCAAATAAATAAAATGTAGGCATACTTTGTGCATGCAATGGAATGTAGTATGAACACAAAAAAAGAAGGCCTACTCTCCACCATACCATATTGGGTCATGGAGCCTCATGGGATCTAACCAAACCCCCAAGAAAAAAAAAAATTGTCCACTACTTTGATCAATGGTGAAAGCAATGTTTCGATACTTGAGAATTTTCTTGAGTTGAAATCAATGTTATACATTTTTAGGAAATTGAGATGTTGTGAAATAAGAGATGAAATAAAGGATATTTAGCCTTACCTTGTATATAAATAGAATTTAGTTGCAGCTTGCACACCATGCCAAACATGCAATCGTAAAGCTATTTAGCATTGTGGAGATTTATGGTTACAATTCGGGACGTTTGCAATCTAAAATGGTTTGACTTAGATATAGTTACACACAAGGAAACTGTAAATTTTAGTGTGGTGAAAATGTTTCATTGGTAAACAATATCTAAATTATGAAATATAAAAAATTCTATATGTTATAACAAAAAATATGTAATACATCTGCAATAGAAGAGATCAAATAAAGAAGGTGCAGGTATACCTTGTGCACAGGGCATGATGCAGTATGTCTACGATTACATCTCACATATTAAGATGACAAGGAAGCTGATTTAGAAATGGTGGAAATTCTATACGAATGGAAATGAAGAGGGAAAAGAGAAGCACTATAGTTACCATAAAGAATAGGAACATTTCATGATGATAGAAATGAACACAATTGTTGGAGGTGATCCTCTTCTTTGATTCACAATGCATTGCATTTGTTGGTATGTAATCTAGAGTATCTAGCAAAAGAGAGGTGGATCTATGTGTATTGCTGAAGAACCTAGTTCAAGTGAAGAAATTCTTGTTACACCTTGTTTAGATACTAATAGAATTTTAGGTAAGCATGAATATGCTCGAATTTGAAATCTATACATGGGTTTCACTTGAACTGGGTTCTTCATTTGAACTAGGTTGTTCACTTTGAATGTTGATTGTAATTAATTTAACATACAAACATTTCCACATATAAACGTTTTTGGTGAAAGAATAAAAAATAGAGCATGTTGTCTCAATGTAATCAATGCTGAGATAAATGTTTAATATTACACTTAATATATAGCCTATCAAGCATACGAATGTTGTCTACATATAATGTTAGAAACATACAAAATTGCACATATGAAATATAAAATGAAACACAACAAAATGAGGCCTACTCTCCACCCTACCATATTGGGTAATGAAGCCTCATGGGCTCTCATCAAACCGCTCAGCAAGAACAAACATCATCCACCACTCTGATCAATGGTAAAATCAATGTTCCTTATTACACTTAATATATAGCCTATCATTCCAACAACTCCTTTTTGAGGCTTAAAGAAATAATAACTAAAAATGCGCATTTAACTTCAGATACCTATATATTGGTGCAGATTTTGTTTTGCAAGTAGATATACAGGCATTGCATTCCTTCGATGCATTTGTAGAGATCTATTGCTCAAATATATATAGACACAAAAAAAAAGTGTAGAAATGTATGTATGTGGAATTACATGTAGAGAATAGGTAGCAGATGGGAAATAAAAGGTTGGGTGACAACTAAAAGGGATAGGCACCATTACAATAAATAGGGATGTGAGGTCCAAGTATTCAACTTTGACATTATTGAGAGTGGGGGGACAAAAATATGAATCACTTGTTTTGTGTTTTTTTGCATGGTGGGATGGTTGCTAAAGCAATACAAAAGTCTTGGTGATGCCACCATTGATTAGAGTGATGGAAAATGGATTTCCCCTATGTTTAGATATGTATATATGTCATAGTAGATGAAAAGAACATTGATACATACTAATCCCTATGTTTATTTTGTTGGGACATTCTTGGAATGATAAGTTGTATTTTAAGTGTTATATGGAAAATTGATGCAATCATTGATCACAATGATGAACAATGCCATGTGTATGTTTGGAAGTATGTTATAGCAAATGCAAACAACATTGATACATACTAACACATTCTTGGAATGATAAGCTGTATTTTGAGTGTTACATGGAACATTGATGCCACCATTGTTCGTAGTGATGGAAAATGTATTTCCCCTATGTGCAGATATGTATGTATGCCATAGTATATTCAAACACCATTAATACATATTGATCCCTATGTTTAATTTATTCGTACATTCTTTGAATGATAAACTATATTTTAAGTGTTATAGGGAACATTGATGCCACCATTGATTGCAACAATGGAAAATGTATGTTCTTGGTTGGTTATTTTGGAAGAACATAAATTGTAAGTTGATGGAAGCCAGTCTACACCAAAGCACAAGAAGGTATGTAATATCCAAACATAGTAACAACTGAGAGAGATCAAGTGAACACATGTAAAAATCATCATGGCATCATTAATAACCCTTTTATAATACCATTACGCTAAGATAGTATGCATAAATGAGGTTGAGATAGATATTTCTTAGAATGGTAGGTTGTATATTAAGTGTGAGATGAAACATTGGTCTCACCATTGATTATAGTCACATGCTAACATACATTGCCCACCAACATAATCAATCATGATATCAGTGTTTTTTTATAATCAAATGCTAGTTGGCATCAACATTAATTGTTGTATGGTTTTCATGTAGTTGTGATCAATGCATGCATAATAGGAAGTACTATATATGAATGTTGGCTACATCTAATTTCAAACATGTGGATTTTTTTCCCCATTTTTTACAAAAAGTACTTGAAAATCCTAAGCCTAAGACAATTACTTCACAAAAGAACATGCACCACATGTTTCAGTTAACAAAAGAAATTTTAATAAATGCACAATGCTAGTCTTGAATAGGAAAACTACAACTGTCAATTAAAACATATGTACCCGTTCATTTGTCAGATGTTACATCAATTTTCAATGAATGAACATAGGGCTAAGAAATGCCAAGTAGCAATTAATTTCTATGGAAAATTTTAAGTATAGATGTACAAAAAATTAACTATCTTATGAAAATAATAAACATAGGAAGGAGTATATTTGAATGTTCTTTGTGTTTGATTTCACATACATACATATTTGCACATAGGGATGAATGTTGGCCATGTCCTACAAAAAATGGGAAAAAAATTATCACACCTGACACTTTTGTATTGCTTTTGTAACCATCTCCCCATGCAAAAAACACAAAATAACCTTGAACTACCTATTGCTCACAACTCTGATAGTAGGGAAAGCCAAAGAACAACACCCAACAATTACTTATTGAAAATTGCATAGGATTTCACTATGTTTTTTGAGGTTTTAAATGGTAGGTGTTATTACAACCATCACCACTTCACGGAAACCATACAATAATTAATTTTGATGCAAACCAGCATTTAATTTTTCTAGCCTTCTCTATCGATGCACCAAGAAACCCTCCACTTTTTTCCTGACTGGTAGCTGAACGTACATATATGCACGTAGGGAATGATAGGCTATATTTTAGATGTTATATGGAATATTGATGTCACTATTGATCATGTAGTGATGAACAATGTGTTTTTTTGTTGTGTTTCACTTTATTTCCCCTATGTGCAAATATGTATGTATGTCATAGTAGATGCAAAAAACATTGATACATACTGAGACATTCTTGGAATGATAAGCTGTATTTCAAGTGTTATATGGAACATTGATTTTCTTTAGAGTAGCTGAGCAAAGATCTAGATTTCTTGCAAAAGGCTTGACTGAATCTCACACATTATACTATGAGGGAATCTTCTCCACAATAACCTCGAAGATCTTTTCAATGCATTTTACCTGCTAAGGCCTAATTTTGTCATTTTTTCCTGCTTTTGTCAATTGTTTCCTGCATTGAAAAATGAAGCTTAGGAAAAAAATAAAAATGGCAAAGAGGGTGGTGGAGTAGGAAGGATTAAAAAAAATTCTGGCCAAAGTGCACATAATAAGGGAAAACCACAAAACAAGAGGTTTCATAATTTTTTCATTTGATTAATGTGATTTTAATCTTCTTGTGTTGGTTGAGTGTAGAGTATATTGTTGCTACATGTGGGTTCATAAATTTACGCTGCGTATGTCTTTCTTTGATATTACTACAGTTTCATAACTTAGAATGATAGGCTCTATATTAAGTGCAATAAGAAACATTGGTTTCACCATTGATCACAATGGTGGGAAATGTATGTTACAACACTCCACAATGCCTTATGGATAACAACACAAACTCTATAGCATTAACTATTTTGTTACATATAAAAAATGAAACAATATAGCTAAAGATAGAGAACAACAGTCAACAATGCCTTGTGGAAAACAACATAAACTATATAGCATTGCAACCATCACCACAAAAAAAAATCCTTAAATGAAACAATAATAGTTTCAACAGAAACCTAGAAAAATATTTTTTCAATAGTAACCTATCAAAAACGGAACAATACATCCAAAGCTAGAGAACAACAGTCAACAATTCCTTATGGATAACAACATAAACTCTATAACATTTAATATTTTATTGCGAATAAAAAATGAAACAATATAGCCAAACCTAGAGAACAACACTCAACAATACCTTATGGAAAACAACATAAATTATATAACATTAACTATTTTATTGTGTTGCAACCATCGCCACAAAATAGAAGCCATAAATGAAACAATATCGGTTTCAATAGTGACCTGGATGGAAAAACCCACAAAACAGAAGAATTCACAATAACAAACTCATGCATAAAAAAACAAAAATAACCTCGCACATGCACAAATCCTTTTCCCAAGACTACCTTATCGAAAATGAAATAATATAGCCAAAGCTAGAGAACAACACTCAACAATGCCTTATGGGAAACAACATAAACTATTTTATTGCATTGCAACCATCACCACAAAATAGAAGCCATAGATGAAACAATATTGGTCTCAACAATGAACCAGATGAAAAAACCCACAGAATAGTCTTTTTTCAACAACACCTTATGAAAAATGAAACAATAACATAAACTACTTTATTGCCTTAGCGAAAAATGAAGCAATATAGCCAAAGCTTTGTAAACAATACCTTAGTGAAAATAACAAAAATTGTTTAATTGCCTTGCAACCATCGACACCACGTGAAAACCATAAATGAAACAATATTGGTCTCAACAATGACCCAAATGAAAAAACCCACAGAACAGTCTTTTTTCAACAACACCTTATCAAAAATGAAACAATTTAGCCTAAGCTAGAAAAAAACAACCAACAATTCCATAAACTGTTTAATTTCCTTGCAACCATCGGCACCACATGCAAATCATAAATGAAACAATATTGGTCTCAACAGTGACCCAGATGAAAAATCCCATAGAACAGAAGAATGCCAAAGCTAGAGAAGAACAATCAACAATGCCATAAACTATAACAAACCCATGCAAAACCATCACCACAAACCACAAACCATAAATGAAACAATATGGGTTTTAACAAACAATATAGTCTTTTCTCAACAATACCTTATCGAAAACAAAACAATATAGCCTTTTCAACAACACCTTATCGAAAATGAAACAATATAGCCTAAGCTAGAGAACAACAATCAACAATTCCCTATGGAAATAAACATAAATTGTATAACATTAACTATTTTATTTTGTTGCAACCATAGCCACAAAATAGAAGCCATAAATCAAACATTATTGGTTTCAACAACTGTCAAGATGGAGAAACCCACAAAACACAAAAAATCATAGTAAAAAACCCATGCAAAAGCATAGCCACAAAACATGAACCATAAATGAAACAATATTGGTTTTAACAAACAATATAGTCTTTTCTCAACAACACCCTATCAAAAATTGAAACAGTATAGCCTTTTCAATAGTACCTTATCAAAAATGAAACAATATAGTTTTCCACAAACCGCGAACCATAAATGAAACAATATTGGTTTTAACAAACAATATAGTATTTTCTCAATAGTACCTTATTGAAAGAAAAATAATATATCCTTTTCAACAACACCTTATCAAAAATGAAACAATATAGCCTAAGCTAGAGAAAAACAATCAACAATACCCTATGGAAATGAACATAAACTGTATAACATTAACTATTTTATTTCGTTGCAACCATAGCAACAAAATAGAAACCATAAATCAAATAATATTGGTTTCAACAACGACCCAGATAGAAAAACCCACAAAGCACAAAAATTCATAGTAAAAAACCCATGCAAAAATATAGTCTTTTCTCAATAGTACCTTATTGAAAATGGATCAATATAGCCTTTTCAACAGAACCTTATAAAAAATGAAACAATATAGCCTAAGCTAGAGAACAACAATCAACAATGCACTATGGAAATCAACATAAACTGTATAGCATTAACTATTTTATTGCATTGCAACCATAGCCACAAAACAAAAGCCATAAATCAAACAATATTGGTTTCAACAGTGACCTAGATGGAGAAACCCACAAAACACAAAAATTCATAGTAACAAACCCATGTAAAACCATAGCCACAAAACGTGAACCATATTAAATGAAACAATATTGGTTTTAACAAACAATATAGTCTTTTCTAAACAACACCTTATTGAAAATAAAAACAATATAGCCTTTTCAACAGTACTTTATAAAAAATGAAACAATATAGCCTAAGCCAGAGAACAACAATCAACAATGCCTTATGGAAATCAACATAAATTGTATAACGTTAACTATTTTATTGCGTTGCAACCATAGCCACAAAACCAAAGCCATAAATCAAATAATATTGGTTTCAACAGTGACCCAGATGGAAAAACCCACGAAACACAAAAATTCATAGTAACAAACCTATGAAAAAATATAGTCTTTTCTCAACAACACCTTATCAAAAATTGAAACAATATATAGCCTTTTCAATAGTACCTTATAAAAAATGAACCAATATAGCATAAGCTAGAGAAAAATAATCAATAGTTCCTTATGGAAATCAACATAAACTATATAACATTAACTATTTTATTGCATTGCAACCAGAGCCACAAAATGAAAGCCATAAATCAAACAATATTGGTTTCAACACTGACCAAGATGGAGAAACCCACAAAACACAAAAATTCATGGTAACCAACCCATGCAAAGCCATAGCCACAAAATGCGAACCATAAATGAAACAATATTGCTTTTAACAAACAATATAGTCTTTTCTCAACACCTTATCAAAAATTGAAACAATATAGCCTTTTCAACAGTACCTTATTGAAAATGAATCAATATAGCCCAAGCTAGAGAACAACAATAAAAAATGCCTTACAGAAATCAACATGAATTGTATAACATTAACTATTTTATTGTGTTGCAACCATAACCACAAAACGGAATCTGTAAATAAAACAATATTGGTTTCAACAGCTACCCAGATGCAAAAACCCATAGAACACAAAAATTCACAATAACAAACCTATGCAAAAATATATTATTTTCTCAATAGTACCTTATCAAAAATTGAAACAATATAGCCTTTTCAACAACACATTATCGAAAAATGAAACAATATATGCCTAAGCTAGAGAACAACAATCAATAATTCATTATGGAAATCATCATAAATTGTATAACATTAACTATTTTATTGTATTGCCATAGCCACAAAACCAAAGCCATAAATCAAATAATATTTGTTTCAATAGTGACTTAGATGGAAAAAGCCACAAAACATAAAAATTCATAGTAACAAACCCATGCAAAACCATCACCACAAAATTTGGACCATAAATGAAACAATATTGGTTTCAACAGTGACCCAGATGAAAAAACCCACAACATAGAAGAATTCATAGTGACAGACCAATTCAAAAATAAACAATTTTGTCTTGCAACCATCATGACTACACCGAAACCATAAATGAAGCAATATAGCCTAAGCTACAGAACAAAAATAAAAAATTCCCCATGGAAAATAACATAAACTATTTTTGAAATACTCTGCAAAGGGTTTCTTCAATATGCACCTCTTCCCATTGCTTTCTCTTCTATTGCCTTCTTTTAATGCTTACAAAAATGGGCAAAAAATTATCACAAAAATTATCATGCCCAACACTTTTATTACTTTTGCAAACCATCACCCACAGTAAAACACAAAATACCCCTCCAACCACCTTTCACAGAAGTTGAAAACTAGCTGATCAAACTTGTACCCTCACGTAAGCTGTCCTCCTGTTCACAACTTTGATAGCAGGTAAAGCCATAGAATGACACCCAACAATTCCTTATCAAAAATTGCACAGACATTTGCTATGTTTCGTGAGGTTTTAAACAACAGATGTTATTACAACCATCACCACTACATGGAAATCATACAACAATTAATGTTGATGCCAACCAACACTTAATTTTGCTAGCCTTCTCTATCCATATGCCAAAAAATTTGTCACCTTTTTCTTGACCGATAGTCGAACGCCAAAAGGCTTAAAAACACATGCCAAACACTTTTATTAAAAATTTTAAAAACATCTGCCACCTTTTTCCCAACAGTTGGAAGGCTTAAAAATTGAGAAGGCTAATAAAAATTTCAACCAAAGTTCACACATATAGCCTATCGGCTAATAAAAAAATTCCAAACTCATTTACAATTAGTAGATCAAAACAACAAGTAATATCTCCAATAATTCAACACAAATTTCTTTATTCAACTTTGATGGAATATTGTTATCTTGATATAGTGATGGTTTTACTTCTATATTTGAGTTGTACAATATACTTAAATTAAACATGGGATTGGAACACCTTACTAGTCAATATTTAAGCATTCCTAAACATTTGATAAAGAAGAGTGTGTATTATTCATCCATAAAATCTACAATAAATCTCATTTCTCTCTTGGATGAAAACCTAGGTACACATTTAAATGCAAGAAGATCTCTAATCCAGTGCATCTACAAAAGTGGCTATTTTACTCACTAGATTATGTGACAAAAAATTCAAATAATATATAAATTAAAGAAAGCTCTCTTCTTTCAATTTTTTGCAATCTACAAATGATATTTTACCTATTTAGGTAGCTTAACAGTTCCATGTCTTTAAATTTTTTGAGTCCTGAGAACACATGAAATTTTAACATCCTTAGTTGAACTAATTTATGCATGGAAAAGAATTCATGAACTAACCATAGTACCACCTCCAAACTCGCCTAAATATAATTTGTATTGGTAATGTTTATAGTCCAACTTAGCACTAGGATGCAATGCCATATAGATTCCATTGTGCAAAGATAGAAGGGGAGGAATAAGATAAAATATAGTGCTTTGAAACAAAAATTTGGATGACACTAACAAATTGAGAAATTGAAATTAATTTACAGAAACACAAGGTCAAAATATTTTAGTTCTTGTTGTGGGTCCTATTGTTGTATGAGATATAGTATGATATGATATAGATTGTATGTTAAAATTGTGGTATTTTTTAATTTTTAATAGAAGATCAATATCTGATGCAGTGTCTTAACATAAACATCATTTGTTGATGAAATACAATGGGAACACCAAGAGAAAGAGAAGCAACAATAGGAGCAATCAGAGTATGTTACTAGGGATCGACATGTGCTCCTAATCTATGTTGGGGCATGCCACACCCAACTCCTTGAAATGACCTCATATCAAAATAGTTGGATTTTAAACCCAACTCAAACTTATCCCATAACTTTGTCAAAAAGTAAAGGGGCACCTCACAATTTTCATGTGGTGGAGTATCAAACACCATCCACCATCTATCCCAAAAAATTGCAGCTATCTACAAGTTCCTACACCATTTAATTGAAATTCATTTTTTAGTGGGTGGAATTGGTTTGTTTGTTTGGGGGCTAAAGAAATGTTGGAAAATGGCTTGTTTGGTAATTTTAAGGATATTGATTTCTTTATAAGACAATCCATCTACATAGAATTGTCCCCTCTCTTCTCTTAATTGATGGAATCTATCTAGGTCCGCATCAATGGATCGAACCTAATCGATAATAGTTTTCATTAAAGATGCAAACCATGTCAGATGGGGGGAATGCTAGGATCATTTTTTTTATCAAATCTATATTTTTGTGAATCACATTAAGATATGTTCTAATGCTCTCTCTTAACTAATTTTGATCTATTATAGGGTGTGGGGGGTTAGAAGGTGGAGAGGTGGAGGTGTGGGGTTTTATCATGGTGGTGAGTTGGATGTTGTGGTGTGTTACTGATATGTGGTTGTCACTGATGTCAAAACTATTAGAATTGTTGTATTAGAAGTTGTATATGTTAAGGATATTGAGAAAATTGTAATAAGAAGTGCTATAGGTTGTCAGAGGTGAAGAGAAGTTCTTTCTATTGGTGTGTTCAGTTTGTTGTTGTTATGAGGTTGTGGACTAAAGGGTTTCTTGTGCAGTATATCTAGTTTATCCACATCAAGTTTCAAAGATGCATGTGAAGATTTGATCAAGTTATGAAGATTTGTATCCTAACAGTTTTTCTATTACTTCAGTTTGTGTTCCTAAATGAAGATTATGTGATTCCAGTAAGTTCAGTTGTTGCGGATTATTCTTTGATGTTTCATGATGCTTGTGTATGTTTCTATTTCATGATCTATCTATGTTGCACGCCCACATTGATTGTTGTGCTCGTGATCTGAGATTTTCTCTTGTGTGTTTTTCATGTTCTTGGCCGACAAGGTGTTGAAGCGTGTTGTGGATTTTCAGGGAGTAATTAATTGAAGTGGTTCATGTTTGATGATGTCATTTTCGGTCTTTACTATGTTGTGTCTGACCTTGGTTGATTCACATGAATAATATTTATTTGTTTTGGGTTCACTGTTTGTAATTATTTTATTAACTCTTTGGAGCCGACCTATAGTGATGGAATTTCTTGTTGCGGATATATAAGAGAAATTTTTTTATCATTTGAAGGTATGAGAGTGTGTGAGTGTGTGAAGTGTATGATTATTGTGTGTGAATAAAATTCAGATAATTCAAAGGAAGAGCAGAGAATGAAGAAGAGTGAAGAAGAGTGGAGAAGAGTGAAGAAGTGTTTATGTGCTTAATCGAAACTATAACCAAGCATTAGAAGATGTTATTTTCTCAATTCAAATTTTGATGGATTTAATCAAAACCTTTCTATAAGATAGTGTGTCTTCCTTTGGGTAGTAAGCCTATTTTATATTTTAGCAATGAGCTCTAGGCAGTGTGCCTGAATGCATGTGCATTCCCCATTCATATTCTTTTATACTTTTAATAGGGTATAATCTTTTGGACTGACCTCCACCGTGGTATTTCCCCTAATAGGGTTTCCATGTAAAAATATTGGTGTTATGTATAATTCTAATGTGTTGTTCTTTTATGCTTTCATGATTAATGGTTATATCTAAGAATAAGGTTAATAAGTTGAATAAGTTTGAAATTCAGTGACAACTGATTCACCACCCCCTCTTAGTTGTCTACCCTTATGTTTCCAACAATTGGTATCAGAGCTTGTGGTTCCTTGGAAGAACTTTAAAAACTTGAGGTGATTTGGGATGGCAACTTATAAGAAATATGGTCCTAGATTTGATGGAACAAATTATTCTTTAAGAATTACTCGAATGGAGTGCCATCTGAGATGCATTGGTGAACCCTACTAGAGCATTAAAAAAAGTATATATGTTATTCCACAAAATGGTCCTACTACTTCTATTGAGATTAGGGATGTTGAATATAATATCATGGCTAAGGAGGCCTTATTGAGTGGTTTGACTAATACTAAGATGACAAATGTAATGGATTTGAAGACTTCTTATGAGATCTAGAAAAAGTTGGGGACCTTGTATGAAGGTTGTACAAATGTGAAGAAATCCCTAGTTCCTCAAGTTGAAGAGAAAGATGAATGGATGATTGAGAGTGGTTGTTATCATCATATGACATGAGATACAAGTAAGTTTGTGAATTTGGAAAAGTTTGATGGTGGTGTTGTGAGATTTGGTGATAATACATCTTGTGTGATCCATGGAAGAGGATGCATTTCTCTTGATGGTAAGCATAATACTAATGATGTCTTGTATGCTGAAGGTTTGAAGCATATATCTATCAAGTTTCACTTTTTGAGAGAGAAAGTAAGTGAAAATGAAGTCAAATTGGAGTATGTGCCTACTAAGGAACAAATTGTAGACATATTTACCAAGCCATTGCCTAAGGATAATTTTGAGTATCTTAGAGGGAAGTTAGGGGTGATTAACCCTCCTAATCAGAACTAAGGATGCATTGATCTGCATCAATCTGTGCATTTCATGATCATATTTTGATCCAAATTGATGTTGTGGTGCCTGCTACTTAGGGGGAGTAGTAAGATGTTTAGAATTTTAGGTGTTCAGATATGTGATTCAAAGCTTGTATAGAAGAGATATTTTCCATTGATGTCAAAGGGGGAGAAGAGAAATGTGAAAAATATTTGTGGGGAAAAGAGTTAAGGAAAGAAGATTCAGAACCTAAGGAGGAATAAGTGTAGTTGTGTTGATGGTATTTTTCACATCATGTGTTTCCATCAATTCCAAGGGGGAGATTTTTTGATTTTGTGGTATTTTGCTAATATGTGGTTGTCATTGATGTCAACAATATTAGCATTGTTGTATTAGAAGTTGTATATGTCAAGGATATTGAGAAAATTGTAATAAGAAGTGCTACAAGTTTTCAGAGGTGAAGAGAAGTTCTTTTTGCACGAGTGTGTTTAGTTCATTGTTGTTCTGAGGTTGTGGGCTAAGGTTTTCTTGTGGAGTATATCTAGTTTATCCATGTCAAGTTTTAGAGATCCATGTGAAGATTTGTATTCTGACAATTTTTTTGTTACTTCAGTTTGTGTTCTTGAATGAAGATCATGCGATTCCAGTAAGTTCAATTATTGTAGATGATTCTCTAATGTTTCATGATTCTTGTGGATGTTTCTAGTTCATGCTCTATCTCTATTGCACGTACGCATTGATCATTGTGCTCGTGATCCAATATTTTCTCTTGTGTGTTTTTCATGTTCTTGGCCAACAAGGTGTTGAAGCATGTTGTGGATCTTCGAGGAGTAATTAATTGAAGTGGTTCATGTTTGAGGATGTTATTTTCGGTCTTTACTATGTTGTGTCTGACCTTGGTTGATTCGCATGAATAATATTTTTTATTTTTGGGTCAACTGTTTGTAATTATTTTATTATTTCTTTGGAGCCGACCTATAGCAATGGAACTTCTTGTTGTGGATATATAAGAGTGACTCTTTTATTATTTGAAGGTATAAGAGTGTGTGAGTGTGTGAAGTGTATGAGTCTTGTGTGTGAATAAAGTTCAGATAATTTGAAGGTATAAGAGTGTGTGAGTGTGTGAAGTGTATGAGTCTTGTCTGTGAATAAAATTTAGATCATTTGAAGGCAAAGAAGAGAGTAAAGAAGAGTGAAGAAGAGTGGAGAAGAGTGAAGAAGTTTTCAGGTGCTTAATTGGAACTATAACTAGGCATTAGTAGATGCTATTTTCTTAGTTCAAAGTTTGATGGATTTATTCAAAACCTTTCTGTAAGACAATGTGTCTTCCTTTGGGCAGTAAGCCTATTTTGTATTTGAGCAGTGAGCTCTAGGCAGTGTGCCTGAATGCATGTGCATGTTGGTATGTGGCGACTGATCATGCTATACTGTATAGCCCATGGTATCTGTACACCACACTCGCCCGGTCAAAGCCGGGGTTCAAAGGCGGCCCCGAGAAAAAGCTTCCACTTTTTCGCGATCACAAAAGGGAAAAATCAATGAAAAAGGAAAAATCCAATTTTGTAGAACCCAAAAATCTGGAAGCTTCTAAGCTTGGTAAAAAGGGGTTCGGATGGGTATTTCAGTATGATGAAAAACGCGATTATTCGAAAGATTGTAATAAGGTTTTTCACTGGATAATAAAAGTATTGGATGGCTGCGGTTTGGTGGATGTAGCCCAGAATTGGGTGAACCACGTTAAATTCTGTGTTATGATTTATTTCTGTGAATGTTTTAGTTTCTCTATTTTTGTTTATTAAATCTGCATTTAATTGTTAGATCTGCCATCTCTAACCCTAACAGTGCATTCCCCATTCATATTCTTTTATACTTTTAACAAGGTATAATCTTGTGGACTGACCTCCACCGTGGTTTTTCCCCTAACAGGGTTTCCACATAAAAATCTTGGTGTTAGGTGTGATTCTTATGTGTTTTTCTTTTATGCTTTCATGATTAATGACCAACTCTAAGAATAAGTTTAATAAGTTGAATAAGTTTGAAATTTGGTGACAACTGATTCACCCACCCCCTCTCAATTTTCTTCCCTTGTGTTTCCAACATGGCAATTGTGGATATATGGGATTTTTCAGGTTGTTCATCAGCTATAAAATCTAATATATTAAATTTAGGATTCATGTTCAATGAAATGGAAATTTCATGTTAAACAAATAAAATATATATATATCAACAAACTAATTAAATAATGTACAAAATTTGAAAGTTATAATTCACATTGAACATGCACAAATTCAAAACACATTTCATTTGAAGACACATTCAATTTAAAACATTAAAAAACCCATAGCATGAAAACTTAGGATAATTTATGTTGTAGAATTTATACAAACAACTACAACCTCCCTTACAACATGTAGATTAAATTATACAATTAAAATCATGTACATACCTTTGATTGAATTCTCACTTTATCTTAAATTTTGATTTCAACACAATGGCCTAATTTAAAATCTTTAAATAATAATATCAAGGTCCTACTTCATTGATTTGACAAGTGGAAAAATTATAAATGTATTAAGTATAATTTAATGAGCTACTTGATCATAATTTATTGTTGGCATTTCATGATTGTGTGATTTTGGGAAGGTGACATTTTGGTTTAATTTCTGAGAAAAAATTTAGATTTTTTTTTCTTAACTAGCCTATATTTCCTTACTAGTTTGAGAATATAATCATGGCTATTTCAAAATTTTCTCAGGTTTTATTATTATATACTTGATAGAAAAATTTATAAGTCTCAAACGTTGTCAATTTTGAAAGTCTTAAGTATTAGGTCCATGAAGAGGAATATATAAAATTATAAATTGTCCATTCCTTTTCATTGTCTATAATAAACCATGAACCTTGATTTTTATTGCAATAAAATTGATTTTGAGAATTAGAGTCAACAAGCATATTCATATAAAATTTATTTTATGATAGAGAGTTTAATTTTATTAAATCACGTATATTCAATTGGTTTTTTGTTGACTTCTAGTAACCATATGGTTTCATTTCCTTGCAATGTTAAAATTGAGTGGTAAATTGTACTTGCCAAGCCTATTTTGATGAAATTTGATACTTGGTTTTGAGTTCCTTAGAGGTATGCATAGGGACATAGATACAAATTTTAGGGACTTGTTGTGCACCTAAGCATTAATATTATGAACATAGCTGAATATTGCTAAAGAAATTGAACAAGGACTTGGAAAAGTGAGCATACCAAGTATTTGAAGATTTTTTATAGGTGGAGAATAAGGATTAGGAGTGATAAAAGGTACTACTAATGCAATCTTGTGCTCATTAATAAATATTATTAAGACCACATTTGAAACAAGTTATTATTTCCTTGAAAATGTAGAATTTGGTACTAGATATACTCCTTGTATGGAAAATATACAAGCATTATGAAAGGTTGACTGTGATTTTATGTAAATTAAGGCTTAACTAAAGAATTTTTATAAATATATGAGATTTTCTTAAGAATTTATTACTATAGGGATTATGTGATTTGAGGGCTAGTAAAAAGACAACAAATCTAGACATTAAAAATAGACTTATCTAGGGATTATATGTGATTTGAGGACTAGTAAAAGGATAACAAATCTGGAAATTATAAATCTAATTTAGGTTTAGGTTTTAGGTTTAAGGTTTAGGGTTTAGGTCCTAGGGTTAAGGGTTTTAATTTTTAGGTCTATGTTTTTTGGAACCTGGGGTTTAGGGTTTCAATTTCTAAGTTTTGTGTTCAATTTAGATTAAATTGATAGTTAATTTACATATAGATTTTATGGTTTTCAATTTAAAATTTAATGTTTTTGGTTTGGTTGATGCTTTTGGCTACAAATACAATTTAAAAAATGTAAAATATTCAACCTAATACAAAAAAACAAACAAACACTAAATAATAATTACAAAACAAACATGCAAGATATCAAGCAAAAAAGAGTAGAATTCAACCAACCTGGAGGTCACTGAGGTCGGTTGTGTCAACGAGAGGAGGTGTTAGTCAAAATTAGGTTGAAATTGGCCCTCAGGAATGCGTACACAAAATTCTCTCTTCCTCAAGGTTGTCGACCAAATTGTAGTGAAAAAAATGCATAAGATAGTCATTTATTTAAAAAATTAAATAGCTTTCAGTAACGTGTACGTGTTATAAAATGTGTATGCGTTTCTTGGTGCATACTCGAATATAAATGCAAACATGTTTGGATTTAGCCTTGCGTACCCGATCCAAAGTACATACGCATTTTTCAAAACACGCATACACATTTCCTATGATTTTTTTTGTTTTGGCTAAAACTTCCCCTCTTTGTGCACGCAACTTCTTGCTTTTACCCAAAACAAATTAAAGGGACAATTAAGGGATTATTAAGCTCAACTAACTAAGGAGGCCCTAAATAAGTGTGAATGTGTAAAGTGATACACCTTACAATACTAAATTAAGGCACAATTATGTTCATTTTAACTAGGAGGGCCCAAACAAGTGACAAAATGTAAAGGGATACATTTTTCATCACTACACTCTTAAATAAATTTCATATCTAAAAAGACAATGATCCTAATTAATTTATTTAGCTATTAAAACTATTTTATATTTAAACATTGGTTTATTTTGATTGTTCTAGACCTTTTACATGAATGTACAAAATTAATCAAGTTCCATTTGACTTATTATTCCATTGATTTGTGCTTATTTTGACATCTAAGATCTATATATGATGATATAGGTTTAAGTGGCTTGCTCCATTGGATTGTTGTGCCCAATGACATGCTTATAAATTTTGCATGCAAGAAATTAAGTGTCATAATTTTCCTAGACTGTCTACCATTCCCAACTTATTCATCTAGTGACTTAGGTATGACTTAGAGCCTCCAAGACAATAATTCCAAGGTTAATATACTTCAAAGTAAACTTAACCACTAAGTCCAAGAAAAAGTAAGTTTCTTAAAATAAGATTTTTTTAATAATGTTCATTCTCAACCCAAATAAATAATGTTTCCTCTATCTCTTATGCTAAAGCTAAAGTATATAAAATTATTTATGATCTTCATGATCTATAGTTCTAAGAGATGGGGACCAACCACATCAAGGGTCTAGGTCATGAAGAGTCAAGAGCAAAGGGATATCCTAACATACCTCACTCTAACGAATGTTTTGGGACAAGGATCAAGAATGAAGAGCACTCTCAAGTGCTTATATCACTCTAAAGACCTAAAAATCTGGTTGGGGTTAGACAAGCTAGTTTTTGGAGTTGATACTGCACCTTTGAAAGATCTTTGTTTGAGGATTCCAATGCGGTTCTAGGACGATAGTGTGGCACACTAGTGTCTCTCTAGTGTGTTGGCATCCATATGACCAAAAAATGCAAAGTAAAGTTGAGAAACTACCAAAACCTACTGATAGCCTAGCTAATAGGTTTTAATGAAATAAATGTAGAATAATAAAGTATAGAAAGTAAATACAAAAATAATAAAGTAGAAAAAGACTAGGGTGAAAAATATTAACTCATTGAAACACTAATTTGCTAGCGAGCAACACACACACGTCCACCTACATACAAGAAAGAGGGGAAAATTGTTGGGGCTATATAGGGGTTTGCCTCTGTCAAACCCCCACTTTGGTGTTTCCACCTCCTTGGACAACCAAAAAAGCAATAAAGTAGAAAGTATGATAAAAGAAATGAAAGAGAGATTGTTAAACACTACAAAACAATACTATGCTACTCAATCAAATCACAAAAGGGAGAGTGAAGCATTACCACTTACACCCAAAGGCTCTCAAGGATAATGATAGGAGAATGCAAGCAACGAACTTGGAAAAGTCACCACAGCTCCAACGGTGACAAAGGGAGGTTTCGCAAGACTCCAAGCTCGCAAATTCTATGGCTGCCTCATACATACACAAGTGAAGTTGATGGAGTATTTTAAGCTACTGCAATTGTCAAGCCTTGAAAATTCTAGTGTATACACCTAAAAATGATCATCATATTTAGTTAATTAAATACAATCTATTTGATTAATGTTTCGACTACGTATAAATAAAGTCTCACTTTATTTATATTGTTCACTCTTCTATTAATTCTCCAAAATCATATTCTTCTAAATAATTAAATAAACAAAGTATCCTAAATGTGTTTATTTAATTAATCTTCCTTAATCCTGATTAAGAATTAGAGCACATGTCTACTACTTTTTCTTGTGCCACCTCACAAAGGTCACATGAAAATAAATAAGCCTAACTATTAATTAGAATTATCCTCACACACTTCCACCAATTAGAAAAAGAACATGGCTTTATTCTCCCACACTTCCAATAAATTTGGAACACATGGGTCTTTGTTTCACACACTTGGGTCTCCCATCCAGATGGCATCTTGCCCATTGGTCAAGAGATTCCTCCACACACATGGCATGTTGTATTTGGTCAATGGGACAAGATTTTGATTCTCTCCATCTCCACTATCTATTGTTTCTCCTTCGAATCTAGACCATTGATAGGTTCCACCTCACAAAATGCTTGGGAAACCCTATAAATACACCCCTTTCCTTTGCATTTATCATCCACATTTGAAGTAAAGTTACTATGTAGGTTTTTCTTAGGAGCTTGGAGCATTCTTGGAGTCTTATAACTAGATTTTATATCATGTTTTATGTTGCATTCTCATCCTAGATTAACATATTACATCATAGTTGCATTTAATCATATCCATAATCATGAATAGTTCATTTTAGTTTCATATCATCTCACTCATCTCCACTTGTTCATTTATTATCAACATCATCCTTTGTTTATCATTGTATTCATCATCCTTTTCATCATTTTGTTTTATTTAGAAGCATACCACTAATCCTTCCCACACACATTTTCACATAGAAATCATCTTAACTTGCATACTAAGCATGAAATATACTTTTCTAGGTTGTCATTTTAACAACCATTTTTCCCATAGAAATAGAAATAGTTTACTAAATCCCTAGAAATAGAGGACAATGATACGTATTTGAAAGGTTTAATTGTATTACAAATAGAGTAGTTTACTTGATCAAACTTTGAATGTAAATTGTTTCATTAAGGTTTGTGTTGACATTAAATTCACTCCACATTCGACACACACACAAAATGGTGCCCACTGTGGGGCCTTTTCCTCACTTTTTTTTAACCTTTTTTACAAATTTTGTGATCGTAGGTTCAAATTGGAGACTTGAGAGCCTTTTGCACCTATTTTGACATAATTATGGGTTGTTTCTAGAGTTCTGGCACCTCTTGTCTCTCTTTTGGCACCTCTTGCACCTATTTTGGCACCTCTTGCAAGCTGTTTTGGAACCATTTTCACCTGTTCTGGGACCATTTTGGGATATTTTTAAATTTTTGGCACCTCTTACACCTTTTTTGGCGCCTCTTGCAAGTTGTTTCAAGACTATTTTCACCTATTTCGGGACCATTCTGGGATGTTTTGAGTTTTGATGCCTCTTGTACCTATTTTGGCACCTCTTGCAAGTTGTTTGAGACTATTTTCACCTGTTCTGGAACCATTCTGGGCTGTTTTTAGAGTTTTGGAGCCTCTTGCACTTGTTTTGGTACCTCTTGCAAGCTATTTTGAGACCATTTTCACCTGTTTTGAGACCATTCTACACTATTTCTGGAGTTTTGGAGCCTCTTGTTGGAGTTTTAGCGCCTCTTGCACCTGTTTTGGCACCTCTTGCAAACTGTTTCAAGGAGTTCTAGATTTTCTAACTCTATTTTTGAATTTTATGTCTCTATTTTGGTGCCTCTTGCCTCTATTTTGGCACCTCTTGTCTTTGTTTTGGCACCTCTTGTAGTTTTTCACCAAATTAGAAAACTCACATTTTGTGTTGTGCTTTTGCAAGTTTTCCCAGATTTGTTGTCAAAGACTCAAAACATAAACTACTAGCATATTGCAGGGGTTGGACATTATTTACTTGTTTCCTTTTGCTTAAGATAGGAATGTAGCTTAGTTAAAAGGTTAACGAATATCATGTTTCCTTTTGGCTAAGTTAGGAACATAGCTTAATTCACAGGTTAATGAACACCATGTCTTTTGTATGTGATGGATGGTAGGCATATGCTCTCCCCTTAACTGGGTGATCAAAAAAGCGAGACCTATTCTTGTTTATGTGTGAGTGTAAGTGGAGAATATAGGATGTGTTCTCTCTTTATTCATGTGAAATAAAGATTGATCGAACTACAGGTATGCTTACTTGATTTTGTTTATCGTAGAAGGCCTACCTTGTGGGAAAAAGTACTCACCCAAGGGAATGACCCAACCGGTAACATGCTAAAGCCAAGTGCATTTCTAGCCAATATATAAGTGTGGATACTAGAAAAAAGGCCAGTATCACAAGGTTGGTTCTAATGAGAAGGGAAAAAATGGTCTCTCACTACATGGATCAACCCCCATGAATGGAAAGTCCTTACTAAAACCCTTGTTGTAGTTTGGCCAAATCCTTTATCTATTATTTGGTGCAGCAACAGTCGTTGCCAATGCATCCACATTCTTACAGTTTTTAGTAGAGATGATCAATTTTCCATGGGAGTTTCATGGGGACTAGATGCTTGGTTGGCCTAAGAAGAGAATGCACTGTAAGGGGGAGCCTGTACAACCAAGCTTCTAAATTCATCCACTAAAGATAGTGCGGTAGGGGTAAAACCCGCATGGAATATAAAATAATACAGTCTTACACAACCTTAGGAGTGTATATTCTACTTGATGTGTCTTCAAAATGAAACTCAAACAAAACACCATAAAAAATGTTACATTTTGAAAGTGAAAACCTTGATTCAGAACTACATCCATTGAGGGAAACAATTCCATAATTGAAAAATCTAAGAAAACAAACCTTTGGGGGGCTAATTCAACTATTTTAGAGTCATTTTGGGTAGTTTTTAGAGTTTTGGTGCCTCTTGTCTCTAAAGTGGCACCTCTTGCACCTATTCTAGTGCCTCTTGTATCTATTTTGGCACCTCTTATAGACCCTAAAATAGTAACTTAGGTTCATCCATCTTTAGAAAATTATTCCTTTAAGTAGTGTTCAACCTATCCTTAGGAAAAACAGAGTCAGAATATGGGGTTTACACAATGATTTCATGAAATATCAAGATTAGAAAACAAAATATCAAACCTCTTAGTCTAAAACAACCTCAAAAATGTTTGTCTATGCTCTACAAATTTAGAGAAAGGTTAGCCTTCAATTTTTACAAGAAAGCTTGTAAGATCAATCTAGAGTTATACATGATGTACTATTGTCAAAATCCAATACTTTTCCAATATTTTGAGTACCTTAATTACACATCTTGAATCAAAACTCTGAGTCCAAGATCATTCCTTAGATACCTTAGAAGTCTAAATGTGTCGAAACAAACCTCTACAAGTGGAATTTTCCAGCCTAAACCTAGATCTAAACATCACAAAGTACCAAAACCATCAAATTTATCACACCTTTGATTATTAGGCCTAGTTTCATCATCAACATTTATCATCCTCTCATCATGAAACAAAGCTACATAGTCAAAATCCAACTTAGTCTCATTAGAATTTTTCATTCTATTTGGCTTAGTTGTAACCCTTGGTACTTTTCCAAAACCTAGATTAAATTTTAGTCTAAACTATAACACTTGTATGCCCATTCAAACAAGGTCACAAAAACAAAAGCTCAAGGAAAAAGGACATGAAAGTCAAAAAATTGAAGAACCAAACATTGAAACTCCAATCATTGAGACTTCAAAGATTGAAATCCCAACCATTGAAACTTCGATAATAGAAACTCAAAACACTGAAACTCAGAATAGTGAAACATGAGACACCATGGTAGAGGCGGAAGAGAATACTTTTCATGGACTCAGCAACACTGATGGGGAAGCAATAACCGAAGAAGATATCCAACATGCTAAATAAGATCCCAATTTTCACAAGTTACCAGAAGATTTTGACATAAATCAATTGAAAGCACCACCCAAAAAGCCTGAAAAAATGATCCTAAACAAGTAGTTTCCTTGACTCATCTAGTAAAGACTCTTTAACAACAAACATTTGACATGCAAAAGGGAACTTCAAAACAATACTTGATAGAAGACATTTGTCCTTATCCATTCGATCAAAGCATTCACGTGATACTCTTTCCAAAACATTGTGAGTTCCCAAAGTATGACAAATACAATGGAAAAACCGATCTAATTGATCATGTAAGGTAATTTAGAACCGTGAGTCTCAAATTTTCCTATGAGGAAAATTATTTGATAAAATTATTCCCAAGAATCCTAGGTGGACATTGTCTTGAATGGTTCTCCAAACTCACCCCACCAATTAAAAATTTTGAGGAGTTAGTTAACAAGTTCATCACCCAATATTCATACAACATCCAACATGACATCACCATAAAATATCTTTGTAACCTAAAAAAAAGAAGGGTGAATCATTCCTTGTGTTCTTGCAAAAGTGGAGAAGGTTATTTGCACGATACTCTCCTCCCGTACTAGAAAGGAAAAGATAGCAATCTTTATTGACAACCTTAATGATGAGATGAGTTATAGATTGGAATTACAATGTCCCCTAACCTTCAAAAAATTGATTGAGAATGGGATTAAAATTGAGGATTCCCTAGTAAAAAGAGGAGTCATCAAGATATACAATGAAAACAACTCATCAAATCCCTCCAACAATTACAATTATCATGACAAAGCCAAGTTTTGGCAATGAAACAAGAATTTTGGAAACAATGATGGTGTAGTTGAAATCCCTAATGCAAAACTTGTAGTCAATTTGACTGCATCCGCCACCAAAACTAATCAGAACAATAGTCTCCCCAACAACCAAGGCAACAACCAAGGAAACAATTAAAGTAACAACCAAGGCAACAATCAAAGTAACAACCAAGGAAACAATCAAGGACACAACCAAGGCAACAACCAAAATGCCAACCAAAACATCAATCAAGGTAATGTTGGACCTAGGACACCATCGTATAAAGCATACTCAAATCGAAGGAAGTTCACACCTTTTGGGAAATCACCAAAATCAACATTAAAAGAACTTCTTGAAGCTAAGGTCATAACTTTACCAGAAGCAAGAAATTGGGAACCACAAGTTAAACCCCCATGGTGGAATGAGACCCACTTCTATGAGTTTCATCACAACAAGGGACATAAAACCAATTACTACATGTAGTTGAAACACTTGATACAAGATCTAATCGACAACAAGAAGGACCTCAAACAAACAATGATCATGGGGCGTTCAAGAACCCCCTACCAAACTATGAGAAGGGAGAGCCCTCTTCATCAAACAAGAAAGGAAAGAACATAAACTATGTCTATGACACCACCATTTTGGATATTGAGGTGGTTGATGATCCAACCCATGACAAATTAGATATTATTGTCAACAATAACCCAACAAGCAATGACACCATTGGACATGAAAAAAGAATCATTACAAATCATCACCATAATGTCGACACTACCTTGCATCAAATCAATGTTATCAAAATTAGGGAACAACACGACAACACACCCATCAATGCAATCACACAACGACAAGCCAAGGTAACATTGAAAGGAGCTACCCCTTCCACATCCAAATCAATTGCTAACCCGACAACTCAATATAACATAGTGGATCAATTGTAGAAGATACCCACACAAAAATCCATATTAGAAATCCTCAAGATTTCTCCTACTCACAAAGAAATCTTGGAACAAGCTCTAGTTGCCACCATAGTACCCAAAAATCTAGAAGTTTGTCAATTCCAAACTATGGTGGGACATTTAATCGCATCACACTTCTTATCCTTTTCTAAACATGATGATGTATCTATCAATCATCCCCACAATGCTGCTCTACACATTGAGGTCTTAATTCACAAGCACCATGTTAAATGTGTCCTAGTAGATGGAGGAGCTCACCTAAATATGTATACTTTGAAACTTGTGCACTGGGCTATTCAAAAAATGCTATTGATCCAAGGAGGAAAATCACAATAAAATTATATGATGATGAGGAGAGATCTTCATAAGGGCTAATAGTACTATCTATTCAAGTGGGACCAGTTGTCAGAGACATAGTATGCCAGGTACTAGACAAAGAGCTAACCTACAACATAATCTTGGGAGGACCCTGGATTCATGACATGCAAGCAATGCAATCCACATATCACCAGTGTTTGAAGTTCCCATTTAATGGGCAGGAAATCACTATTGTAGCCGATTCAAACAACCCCTAATATTGTAACACCCTCAAGACAACCCAAGATGCTTGTGTACCACACAATAGGGAAGCTCCAACTCAAGGTTTATCAAATGATGAGAAATAGCTAAATTCCTTGTACAAGTGGGTTGAGGAAAAGGACCATTCAAAGGATAAGGATATTGGTGATGCCAATATCTCAAGTAAAGAAATTACATCAAATCCTACTTCAGAAAATCAAGAAAGTCTACTTAAATACTTATCAAAACAATTTTCCAAGATCCAATTGAAAGAAAAAGGTAAGGGTGAATACTCATTTCTACAATCCTTATGCTTGCTGCAACTATCACCTTCTCCAAAGTCTTATGGATAGCCATCGACATCAAGACAAGAATCATCACAACTTGCCACACTATTTGATGGAACCTTTGTAAGAGCCGGAACATTAGTAGATGAGTTAGATGACAAGGAGGTTTTGAGCTAGTTGCACAAAGAAGAAGAATCACCACAAGCATCCACTTCAAGTGTATAGACAAAGCAATATGGGAAAGCGAAGACAATCATGGAAAATATGGGATATGAGGGAAAAGGTCTTATCGGTAAAAGGAAAGAAGGCATCATAGAACCAATCCAACCTATCACCATTCAAGCTAAAGATAAAATAAGACTAGGGTATAGAGAAGAATCCAGAGAAGAAACCAAACAACAAGTTTTTGGAAGAATCCTACAACTACAAGCTAGTGATGCTCATGAGACCGATTCAAATGAGTATGAGTGGGATTCATTATCTGAAGAGTCTTGTCATGATAAGGAAATTGATGTAGTCGAAAGGTATACACCGATATGTGAGGAGGGTCAAAGTTTAGGTCATAGACCACTTGAAATAGGATCACTACACATTGATGATTCCAGTGAAGATGATCAGACTTGGAGTGAAATAGATAATTCAGAGGAGAGTTACATTATAGACATCGATTTATCTATTGGACAGTCTTGAAATGTCACCATTGGGACTCTTACTGCATCTAAATTTAGCCAATCCAATGACTCCTTACCCCTGGTACATCCTGAACTAATAGATTGGGAACAAACCGAGCCATCTTATATCCCTCTCTTTTCAAACGACGGAGCCATTGTCAACTTCCTCTATCCTGCCAATCTTGAAATAAATTCCACCATTGAACATCGTAACAAAGTAGGGAATAGATCTGATGGTGAAAACCATTCAATATCTAGAAAAATTAAAAACAAAGAGCATATCCAACTGTGAAAACTTCTCTGAGGTAGTCAAGGATGGAAGATTTGACACACTCCCCGAGCACTTTCAGGAACGATCTAAAATATTGGTTGAACCCACCTAGTCTATCAATATTGGAAATGAGGAAATAGGGAATATTTTCCATTTAGTAGAATCCTTGACAGAACAAGAAAAAATAGACTTCATCAAATTCTTCACAGAAAATAAAATCAACTTTGCTTGGTCTTATGTCAACATTCCAAGGATTGATCCAGAACTCATCATGCATCACCTATCACTACCAATAGGAATAAAACTGATCAAGAAAAAGTTAAGGAAAATGCATCCCCACATCGCCCTCCTAGTCAAAGATGAACTAAAGAAATTGTTAGATGTAGGATTTATCATACCTATTGACTATGTAGAGTGTATTTTTAATATCGTACCTATTTCTAAACTAGACAAAAGCATTAGAATCTGCAAAGATTTCAGGGATCTCAATAAAGCTTGCCCCAAAAATGGTTTTCCTCTGCCCAACATTGACATCATCGTGGAATTGACTGTTGGACATGAAATTATCTCACTCATGGATGGTTTTTCAAGATATAATCAAATCAAAATTGCTCTTGAAGATCAAGATAAAACTACCTTTACATGTCCTTAGGGAACTTTTTGCTAGAATGTCATGCCATTCAGGTTGAAGAATGCTTGAACCACATATCAGAGAGCCATGAACACCATATTTCATGACATGATGCACACTTTTATGGAAGACTATGTAGATGATCTGTTGGAAAAATCCTACACGAAAGGACACCTAGAGATCTTAGATAAGATTTTCACTAGACTGGAAAAGTTTAGTGTGAGACTAAATCCCAAGAAGTGTGTATTTGGTGTAACATCAACTAAACTTTTGGGATTTATTTTTTTGGCTAAAGGAATTCATGTAGACCCTAAAAAGGTCAAAGCTATCATGGATATGCCTCCTAAAAACATCAACCAACTCATATCCTTGCACGAAAGATTTCAATCTATCAGAAGATTTATTGCACAACTGGCAGATAAGACACATCCTTTCAACCACTTGGTCCACAAGAATGTATCTTTTTGATGGGATGAAAAATGTGAAGTATCCTTCAATAAATTGAAACAATATCTAATGAGTCCACCTGTCTTGATACCACAAGCAGAAGGAAAGCCACTTTTATTGTACATAGTGACAACTAAAATATCATTGTGAGGCTTGTTAGTGCAAGAGGATTCAATGAGAAAAGAAAGGGGAATATATTACATCAGCAAAACCTTAAATGGCTATGAGATCAATTACACTTTCATTGAAAAGGCTTCTCTGGAAGTATTGCTCGCCACCCAACAATTACGACACTACATGCTTACCCAAACCATTAAGTTAATAAGCAAGATAGATCCACTGAAATACCTTCTAAGAAAAGCTAATCTAACTAGAAGACTAGCCAAGTGGGTCATGATGCTAAATGAATTTGAAATCCAATATGTTGATAGGAAGGAAATCAAAGGACAATCAATTGCAGATCAGTTAGTTGAAGCACCATTACAAGACAATCATTCCATGAACATTGAGTTTCCAGATGTTGATGTCCTAATAGTGTCCACAAAACAATGGGTCTTGTACTTTGATGGTTCTTATACACAACATGGATCAGGAGCCAAAATCTTATTTATCTCGCCATAGGGACACACCATTCCTAATTCTTATAGATTTATGTTCCCTTGCACCAACAACTCAGTTGAATGTGAAGCCTTGATCATTAGAATCAAAGTAGTAGTTGAATGGAAGATCATAGAGTTGCATGTCTACAGGGATTCATAATTAAACATTAATCAGGTAAATGATGACTATCAAACAAAAGATGACAAGCTAATGCATTAAAAAAGAATGGTTGATGACCTCAAAAATTATTTGTAGAAATCATATTTGAGAAAATTCATCAAAGTGACAACAAAGCCATTGATGCCATGGCTACCATTGCCTCTCTCTTGTAGATTCCAGAGAAACATACCCATTACAAGTTCATGGTTGAACAAATGTTCAACCCATCTTATGAAAACCTGGAGTCCCAATTTATCTACCACCTAGCTGAGGCTAACACTTTCCTCTATGGGAAAATCTATGCATACCTAAAAGTTAAAACCCTTCCTACTGACCTATCTCACAATCAAAAATGAAACTTTGTTCGCCAAACCGCCTGACATTCCCTTATTGCAGATGTCCTTTATCGACGAGGTCTTGATGGAACTCTCCTCCAATGTCTGGAACACAATGAATCTAAAATCGCTTTACGAGAAGTACATGAAGGTGTTTGTGGTACTCATTCAAGTGGTTTAACTCTAGCTAAGAAACTCCTCCATTTGGGATATTATTGGCCAACTATGGAGAATTATTCTTTTCAATTTGTCAAAAAATTCAAAAAGTGCCAGATTTATGGCAATCTCATCCATGCACTAGCATAGGAACTTTATCCTTTTTCATCAACATGGCCCTTTTGTCAGTGGGGATTAGATATTGTAGGAAAAATACACCCATCTTCATTCAATGGACACAAGTTTATTATCATGGCCATATAGTAATTTACGAAGTGGATTGAAGCGGTTCCCCTAACCACCATCATAGGAAAACAAATATCATCTTTCATCTTGAACTACATCATTTGTCGGTATCGCATCCCTCAGTCCATCATCACTAATAATGGATGACCTTTCAAAAATCAAGACGTTGAAGAACTTTGTGAGAAATTTCATATCCAACATCAGTTTTCTACACCCTATTATCCTCAAGGAAATGGCCAAGCTGAGGCCTCAAACAAGACTATCTTGAAGATCCTAAAGAAAACCATTAATAATGTTGGAAAAGATTGGCACATTCAATTGAATCCTGCCTTGTGGGCTTACAAAACCAGTATTCAAACCTCGACAGGAGCTACACCCTATGCTCTAGTCTATGAATCAGAGGCTATCCTACCTATTGAGGTTGAAATACCATCACTCTGGGTGTTGCTAAAAGGGATCATTTCATATGAGGATCACAGGGTGTGTAGATTACAAGAATTAGAACTTTTGGATGAACATCGTCAACATGTAGTGGATTACCTGAAGGAATATTAGCAAAGGATATCTAGAAGCTACAACCACAGATTCAAGCCTAGAACATTTCAAGTTGGTGATTTGGTATTGAAAGAGAACCTCTGAAATCAACAAGATCGAGAAAAGAGAGGGAAATTTGAACCAAGTTGGCTTGGTCCCTTTGTCATTGTTGGAGCCTTCAGATCAGGAGCATATCAGTTGTCTACACTAGAAGGGGATTTGTTTGATGAACCCCTCAATAGCCTGCATCTCAAAAAGTTCTACACTTGAGTCATCTAGTGCATCAAAAAAGGTCCTGAAAAATACCAAAAACATCAGAAAATGTATTGAAAAAAATAGTTTCCTTGATGAAAACCTGGAAAATAGGCATCTTGGTAACAACCAAAAAAATTAGAAAAAAGAAATGCAAAAAATCAAAAAAGTTCAAAAAAATCAAAAAAATAAAAAAATCTGAAAAAGTGCAATAAAAACAAGTAGTGAAAACCTGGCAATGGGCGCTATTTGTGATAGGTTAGCTTTTCAATCTATTTGAGAATTTCAATTTTTCGCTTTTTCCATTCGCTTATACCACCCATCTACCTATCCTTTGAAAAACACCATGTACATATCCTGGCATCGTGGTCATGTCTCACCATAGACTTAGGGAAAAAATCCTGAACTCACTAGGGGCAACAAACTTTGAGCTTGAACCAATAGAAAAATAGTAGGAAGACAAACGTAACAAAAACAATGATCATAATGCAACCCAACATGGAACATCGATCACCATCGAAAATGCATCAAACATTCATATCATATCAAAATCCAAAAATAGGTCAAAAGTTAGTGAAAAAGTCAAAAAATAGAGTCATCTTATCGAACTACGTCATCTTTGAGCTTAAACGTAGGCAAGGCTCATATTTGATCAGCCCCTGAGACACCCTAGGTCAAGTCCTTTAGTGATATGTTGTAATTAATTGTCATCTCTCATCTGTTCATATCTTGGTCCTGTAAATCAGTTGAGTCAGTCAGACTATGTGGTCTCTGAGTGTATAACATAGGCAAGGATCATCTTTGATCAGCCCCCAAGGCCCCTAGGATAGTTCTTTAGGTTAGGTTCTTGGTCAAAATCTCAGAAAACACCTAAAAACTAGAAAATATGAAAAATCCCAAAAAACATTATAAAATCGAAAGAATGATGCTCTTCTGAATCATGGGTTTATCACGTGAAACAAAAAATGTTCAATTTTTGTACTTTGATTTTTGTTAACATATCTCTAGAGCCCCTCGATGATGTATCAAACTAGAGGAGCAAGGAAAGAATATGATTTTTCTTTGTCTATTGTCTGTGAGTTTATCATTATTACTATACAAGTTTTCGTGAGACATATGCTACTAAGTATCACTGATGACATTCTAAATTTGCATTGGGAAAAGAGTAACTCTTGTCTATTTACGCAAGCAATGCCCAGGTCATCTCAGTTTAATTATACTTAGATGCTTGTGTTAACTTGCAATTTTAAAACATCATGGAAGTAGTACTTAGGTCATCTTGGTCTAAACTATATGTCATCGATGCTTGTACTCACTTTCAACATTTTAAAGGCCCAATGATGATAAAGAGCACAACAAATTGGTTAATACAAATGACAACTTTTGAATACGATATTTGCATAGTTAAGTTAGATTGCATTCATGTTAGTATTGCATGTGTATTTATGGGATTTTTCAAAGCTAAAAAAATTTCACAATGGTTTCATCTCTATTATTAATGGATTGAGTACATTGGACATTAACAAAAAATGCATCATTCTCATTTAGTTGCATCATCATTTGCATATCTTAGAAAAAATTCTCACATAATTTACATTTATACATTCCATCATAATATTTGCATCAGAAAATACAAAAAAATAACAAAGACATACATTTCATAATCATTTCCAAAATCAAAATCATGTCATCCACTACGCTTAAATAAGTGAGTCTCTTCATATTTCCAAGAATGTTGGGAAATATGTCAGAGTTATGAAGCTTAAAATATCAATCTACTATAGTCTTCCCACTACTTTTGGAAGTTGGACAGACTCAATCATTTAAGCTTAAGGCCCTCAACATTTGAAGTCGTGCACATTCAATCATTTGCATCACATAATCATCATTCATCACTGCACAATATCACACATCATTTGCATCACATCCATACACATTCAACATAATCATCACATGAAACATATTAATCATTTAATTCATCAAATCATCGACCATTTATTATCATATCATCATTGCATACATCACAAATAAATCATCATAATCATCATGATCATCATAACATATAAACATCATATAAACATCACATAAGAATCATAATTGCATAATCATCATATCATTATCATATAGAACATTACATAAACATCAACATAAATATGCATCATCATTTCATTCATCATACATTCATTGCATCAATTGGCATTAGAAAAGAACAAGAAAACATAAAATGCATAACATTTCATTAGCATAGTCAAATCCATCACATACATCATATAGGAATGATTCATAAACCATCATAGACTCATAACACATGACATTGCATCATAATTATCGCAGGGAAATCAAATGCATCATAGACTTTTATCATCATATCAACATTTGGATCATAACCATTGTTGCATATCATATAACATCAAAAATATCATAATGTCCAAGTGTACAAGGATATCCAAAATTAGGATGAGATACATCAAAATCCAAAAGGCATTGTATCATGGGAAATACATCCTCAATCTCACAAAAGGTGTATACACAATGTCCAAGGAACATCACAATATGCTATGTCAAGCTCCCACCAGTTGTTGTTGGTCTCATAGAACTAGTACCTCCTCTGCTTGATGGACCTACAACTAGATCTCTCCTATCTCTAGACAACGGTTGTGTGACACCCATGCTAATAGTCCAAGAATGAGATCTGCCAGAACGAGATTGTACAAAACTTTCTTGTCGCTCAGAAGGAACCAACTCATGATATTTACCTCTGTATAAATGTAACTCCTGAGAAATGTGCCAAATCTCTCTAAAGAAATCTGTTGTACCTATAGATGGTGTCACTTGTTGTATCCTCTCGGAAAGGGCCTTATCCTGCTCTGTCTAGTGTCTAAAGGAATCCCTCTCTAAAGTGAGTATAATCACATGTGCCTACAACTGTTGTATTTGTCGCCTGTCTTTCCCTTTATCAGTCGACAAAATCTCAACTTGTGCCCTACACTGCACTAACTCATCTTAAAGTGACTCAATCTATGCTTGAGCTTGTGCTACCTCACTCAGAAAAGACTGAGCTTCTACCTATAAATCTTCTATCTGTGTCAATTGCTAATGAGAGGCGATCCCAATCTGAATCTTGGGAATCACCCCCTAAGGTATGGTAACACTCCTCCTATGCCTCGAAACTGCAAAATCAAGTGGATGACTACCATCTACCTCTAATGACCCTACCTCATTGTCACTCTCACCACCACCCTCTGCACCATCGTCACCCCTGCAACCACCCCCTGCACCACCATAACTCCCACAACTACCATCCCCACCATCATCACCACCCTCATCATCCCCTCCCTCTCCATCAACTAGCAGTATTGGCTCCTCTAGATGAGTGAATCTCAGAAAGGGATGTGTGGAAATACTCTGAATAATCCTTTTTCATCTTGACATCTGTAATATATGGAACATATTCCCATAAACCTGGTGCTGGAAGGTATAATACTTAGTACAAGTTTCCTCATAAGATATACAAGGTCCCCACTCTACAACATCCTATCATCACCGTACATAATGGGCAACTCCCAAGGGCATCCCCTGAACCCATCCAAACTGTCGACATACTCGTAGATATAGATAACGCATGAGCACAAAATTTTTCTACCCAATCAGATAGCTGGATAACAAAATATATGACATCTCTAATCCTCTGGCCACTCCTCATAATCCAAGTACAGGCACCATGTAGTAGTCTCCAAATCATCTAGAGCACACCTCCAATAGGCTACATTGCCTAGCTTATGCTAGACATGCAGAATGTTGTAACAAAATACATAAGGTCTCCTTGGTGGTTGTTGTCTCTTTCCCATGGGCCAAGTGATGGCTATGTGCTCCCATGCCCATGTCTACAATAATGTGATACCACATGAAAGGCTCATCGCCTCGTAATACATAACCTTGTTCAAATCCCAGTATAAATGTGCTAACATGCATGAACCCCATGCATATCTGGTACCATCTAGTGTCATCCATGATAACACTCAACCCAAACTTGCTGAAAACCCCTTTGACCTATGATTAGCACAAAGGAATCCACCAATGAAGCCAGAAAGAACACAGTAGATGATCATATCTACAAACCATCTCTGACTAGGGAATCCATCGACCATCCATCAAATCATCTCGACATATCCTCCAGAACATAGTTGTCCCACCTTGCTCTATCTTATTGTACACCACTATCTCCCCCATCATTGGGATCCAAAGAAATTGGTACACATCCTTTGGGGTCACTATCATCTCTCCAATGGCTAAGTGAAAAGTGTTGTGGTCACTATACCACCTCTCTGCCAATGTCGTCAGTAAACCTCTATTGATCCTATATTGCATGATATCTAGTAAGGATGTTAGCCCACAACATGCGATAATCTCCAAATCCGTTGTAGACATCCGACAAACCATATTCCATGTCTTCGGGAAACACTCCTGAGATTGGAGTACATCCAAATCTCGCTAATCATAACACGAAATACAAATCAGTCAATCGGTGTCATGTTCAATCAAAAATTATTAGTCAATCAATGTCATGTTCAATTAAGATTATTAGTTAATAAATGTCATGTTCAATCAAGATTATCACCCGATCAATGTCATGTTCAAATCAATATTATTAGTCAATCAATGTCATGTTCAATCAAGTTTATCAATTTATCAAGGTAATGTGTAGTTAATCAAATCAATCAGAACAATCATCAACTCAATCAATCGGGGCAATCAAACCATTATCAATCTTATCCTATCATGAGGGAAATATGCTATCAAACCATTATCGATACTCACCTATCATGAGGTCGATACATCAATCATCCTATCATCGATCCTCTCCTATCATGAGGTTGATACATCAATCATCCTATCATCGATCCTTGCCTATCATGAGGTCGATATACCAATCAAACCATTATTGATCCTTAGCTATCATGAGGTCGATACATCAATCATATTATCATCGATCCTCACCTATCATGAGGTTGATACATCAATCATCCTATCATCGATCCTAACCTCTCATGAGGTCGATACATCAATCATCCTATTATCGATCCTCACCTATCATTAGGTCGATACATCAATCATCCTATCATCAATCCTTGCCTATCATGAGGTCGATACATCATTGGTTCTATCATTTGATTCTTGCATATCATGAGATCAAATCATCAACTATCTTACTTGAGCATCAATCAAACAACACACATCTCACAATTAGACTAAAATCAATCCAAAACATGCCAAACTAATGACTACTATGATTCAGAAACATCTTGCAAACATCATCATGAGGGATTTTCACAATCACACCTTATCAAATGGATCAAACAATAGACTAAAACCACCTAAAATCAATAAAGGAAAAAAATTTCCAAGGAAACAAGAGGTGCCATTTGGGGCACCAAAGGCACCAAAATAGAGTTTGCACCTTCAAATCATGCTTTCTAGGCTTGCAAGAGGTGCCACTTGGGACACCAAAGGCTCCAAAATAATGTTGGACTTCAAAAAACTTGAAAAAAATGGTTACAAGAGGTGCCACCTAGGACACCAAAGGCACCAAAACAATATTGGAGCTCAAAAACAGGAGTTTCACCCTTGCAAGAGGTGCCATTTGGGACCCCAAAGGTGCCAAAACTCCTAATTCACCAAAAAACATGTATTTTCAAGCTTGCAAGAGCCGCCATTTGGGACCCCAAAGGCACCAAAACTCTTAAATCATGCAAAAACTTGAATTTGAAGATTTCAAGAGGCACCATTTGGGACCCCAAAGGTGCCAAAACTCTCAAACACACTAAAAAACACTTCAAAAGGACAAAACATCATCTAAACGTGCAACAATAACATCAAACAAGCTACAACATCTATCTACGACATTCAAAATACCACTAAAAGGAAAGAAAATGACTAACAAAGAGGTTTCTCATAAAGCGTACCATAGGTCCAGAGGCAGCAGGCTGATCATGTTGGCGAAGACACTTGAAACGATGCTTGTGGTATGGGATCACCATCTTCCTCTAAGCTCTCCAATCTTCAACTTCTCCAAACTCAAAATGTGTAAATGAGTCCCATTTTACTACTTTTTACCTTTTCAAGGGTAAATGGAGGGAATTATGGTGGGATTTATTTCCCATTTTTACCACAAAGGAGTGGCAATTAATCAACACTATTCAAACAAAGAGCTTGCTATCAAATTTTGAGAGATAAACCATCTCTGACATCAAACTCTCACTAAATCAACATTGGATCATCATCAAATCATCACAACACCATCACATCATTCCAACATTTCATTTTTCACATCCACACATTCACCAATTTATCTCTCGAGGGGGCATATATTTGTCAATACCTGAAATTCAAAAGTCCAGGGCATTGAAATCTTGCATCATTTGGGGCACCCAAAGTCTTTTTCTGAGCATTGACATCAAAATTTTCTTTGAAGCAACGTGTAAACACATCACTTGAAAGACGGGAAAAATGTATACACCTAAAAATGGTTATCATATTCAGTTAATTAAATACAAGCTATTTGATTAATGTTTTGACTACGTATAAATAAAGTCTCACTTTATTTATATTGTTTACTCTTCTATTAATTCTCCAAAATCATATTCTTCTAAATAATTAAATAAACAAAGTATCATAAACATGTTTATTTAATTAATCTTCCTTAATCCTGATTAAGAATTAGAGCACATGTCTACTACTTTTTCTTGTGCCACCTCACAAAGGTCACATGAAAATAAATAAGCCTAATTATTAATTAGAATTATCCTCACACACTTCCACCAATTGGAAAAAGCACATGGCTTTATTCTCCCACACTTCTAACAAATTTGGAGCACATGGGTCTTTGTTTCACACACTTGGGTCTCCCATCCAAATGGAATCTTTCCCATTGGTCAAGAGATTCCTCCACACACATGGCATGTTTTCTTTGGTCAAAGGGACAACATCCTGATTCTCTCCATCTCCACCATATATTATTTCTCCTTCGAATCTAGACCATTGATAGGTGTCACCTCACAAAATGCTTGAGAAACCCTATGTCGCACTCACATCCTTGATGAAAATCCCCCCTCTGACACATAAAACACATGCCAAGTGGATGCATTATGGATGCGTGATGTGAAATTTTTCCTTTGGATTTCATTTTCCAAGGTCAGGGTATGTGAAAGGTGAATTTACACGATGGGTTCAAATTTTCTCCTATACATTTTTCCCCCACTTAGCGAGCATGAATATTGATTAGCGTTCGGAAAAGTAGATCGAAAATATAGAGATGTATACCTGAACCATTAAGGAAGCATACCATGATCTAGCAAGCTTGAAAGAATAGGTCAAGCAAAGTACTCCATAGGTACTCTCTCTGGGGGAGTTTCGAATAAAAGGACTCCATAGCTCCATAGAACTACAAAGTTGCACATAGTAAACTAAAGGCCCTCAGACCAACGATGGATGAATCTTGCAAGATGTAAGTGCCTCACAGGCCCATAGAAATGCAAGAAGGCATTCCCCCAAGTACCCTCTCATGAAGGAAGCCCAGTGTAAGGGGACTCTATAGAGTCAAGCTAGAAAGCGGCTTCACAAGTGCACTTGCAAAGTAACATGTTAATCCACACATAAAACATGCTAAAGAACACAAAGCAACCATATAGGAAAATTGGAGATAGTCACGTAGACAGTCAAAAAATTGAAGAGTTTTCAAAGGGGTCCCTAAAGAACCCTTCAAAAGAAGAGGGATCCACTCAAGGGATACACTTTTTGAAAGTGTAAGAATGTTTTCCACAAATTGGTTCAATCATGAAGGAATCCTTTTGAAATATGTTTACTTCATCAAGGAATTCAAAAGGAAGACGATGCCCCCTCACAAGGGGAAGGTCAAGGATTTTCCCACAGGAAAGGCTGCTCCCACCTCAGAGGAAAGTTCTCAAGTTCTCTCTTTGCAAACCCATGACAAAGGAAACATGTTCCGCTAGGGGTCCAAGTTGAGAATGTGATTTTTGAAAAAGATTGCAAAGATTTTTGAGAAAAAGATTCATTGGCAACAAAAAAACTTTATGAAAATTAGAGTGGGCATCGTGGTATTGTTTCCACACACACAAGGGGAAACATATGAACACCACAATGTTACAACTCAAGAAAAGAAGAGAGAAAAATACAAAAAGACATAAAGACATACTAACAAAGGGCATAGGGGAAATTTGATATTTTGAGGTTAGAGCTGCTCATGAATATATATAAGTATAGTACTAGTATATAGATGAAATGTCATCAAAACCCTACTATATCAGACCATGTGAAGAATGCATGAGAAGACAAAGTAAAAAATAAAAAATTGGGTCAACATGGAAGGGAAGCCTAAATTCCCCCAACACTTTGCATCGTCCCCAATTTTTTGAAAATAAAAACAAAAACATTGAAGAATGATGAGACAGATAGAAGGTCACGAAACAAAGAACGCCTATTTCCAAGCACCAAAAAGGGTGGAAAAGGTCATCTAGGCACATAAAAATACAAGCACGGGGGAGCACATCACAACAAACACACACCTAATATAAAGGTGAAGAAGAGCCACCCCTTTAACATTCATCGACCAAGAGGTCATCTACTTCCAAATCTAGATCATTATACGAGAAAGGTGGACAAGCCCGAAGTGGTGGAATACTAAGGTAGGAACCCTCTGATCCCCTGGCAAGAAGAGCTAAGGAAGGAGACTCTTTAAGATCTCCTCCACTCAGGTCCTATGGAGGGAAGATGACCAATTCTATGAAAATCTCTGATAAGGTCGAGACCTTGTCCAAAGGTTTGAACATGCACCTCATAGGAGTACCATGAATTATCTCATCGAGTGATGGAGGTGGCACCTGAGATCCACTGCTAGGCTCACCGAAGGACTTGGGAGTAGTGACAAACTCAAGGGAAGTCAAAACTTGCTCCATCACTAAGACGGTACAAGCTAGTGTAGGACCACCCTTTGAAGAAGGTGGGCTCCTCTTATGCCCCCCATTGCTAAAAGTGCTAACCTTCACTTTTTAATTCATTAGAGGATGTGAACTCCCCATAGACGAGGTGAGAGGCGTGAAAGAGGAGTAGAAAACCATGGTAGACACCACTGAGGTATGTGGCATGTCCATGAGTTTAGGGAATGGTAGGATGTTCGGGAGGGACATCAAAAGAGTTGGTTCAACTGAAGGAGCGATGAAAAAGTACACCATTTAGGGTTAGGTGCACTCACACTCATAGTGGGAGCTAGAAGCAGGACTCAATTAGATTGAATAAAAGTAGAGGGGACATGAGAGGAGGACACAACGAGAGGTCCTAAAACATGGGCGATCAATTCCTCTTCTTTTCTTTGCAAAGAGGCCTACTCAATCACCAGAGCCTTTCACCAATGCTTGCACTCATGTGTATGGTGGTTTTGGTGACTCTTTGAGCTAGTGGCTTGGAGCTAAGAAGGAAAAAAAGGCTCCTACTCAGCCATAGGGGTGTACATCATAGCCATCTTCAGTGGAGGGACAGATTCTTGAATGAGAGTAGGAGGAATAGGTTGAGAGACAACTCGAGGGGAGTTGACTCTAGCACCTTGGCAATAGGCCTCTTCCAATTCACTGCTTTAGGAGCAAGAGCGGTGGGAGGTTGCAGAGGCTGAGACATAGAGGATTCCTTGTAGGGGCCCTTCCTTCTACCATTTCGAATAGGCCTAGGCACCATGAGTAGAATGAGAAGTTCAAAGGAAGGAAACTTGGGAATTCACCAAGCCGGCACCAAAGGATTCTCCCACAATCACGGGGCAAAATTTGATGATACCATAGTAGGGTGACAGGAAGCATGAGGCTAGATAGTGGAAGAGGAAGATGAACCTCAAGAGAACTTCTCTTCTTCCCTTCTACATGCCATGGTGGCATCACTATCAAATTTCAAATAGGCCCTATGCGAGACAACATAGGGAGATGGAGGATACCTCACTTTAGATATTAAGTTCCCTTTCTTGTACTTCTCATAGGTCTAATACAAGAGGTCCTTCCTAGGTGGGAGTAGACCAACAAGTGTAGGCCAAAAGTGGTCTAAGGAATAGCTACCACTAGATATAGATAAAAATAGGTGTAGGGGTGACCACCTATTCTATATCGATCATTCAATTATGCCCTAGGATCCTAAATTAGATTGACTATCAACACAAAAGAGTGAATCAAGTCACAACAAGGATGGCCTAGGAGGGGTTCTTTTAGGGTTTGAAGGGATCACCGCCAAGCAAAGCTTGGAAAAGACAATCAATCATTCAACTCACAAAACCTAATAATGCAAGCTAAATGAAGGATGCAAATGATGGAATAATGAAACAACAAGTTAGGATGTGTAAACCTTGACAATTTGGAAATGTCACAAGGATTCTGGAAATGTGAAAAAGATATCAAAATATGTTGTAGAGGACTAAGATGCCCTAGGTGGCGACTTACTCTCATTGCTATTTTTTGGGGGAATCTCAGAATCTTCAGATGCCAGAATAGAATCTTGAAGAATCTCTAAAAAATACCCTATGGATGACTAAGACACTCTAGGTGGTGACTTAGTCCCATTTATGGTTTCTGAAATCTCTAAATATGGTCCTCAGCTCCCAAGTCTATACTTTCTTCTCCCCAGATCTCAAGTTTTGAATCTTCTGAATATGGCATATAGGTGAGTTTATGTGAAGATGACAACTTTGTAATGCAACTTTTACAACTTTTCAATCTTGCACTCCAAATGATCTTCAAGTCTTCAACCTAGATCTACAAACACAAACACACAAAAGGGGAAAAACTTGTTGATTGTTAGTAAATGTGGGTTTTCCTTGGTCAAACCCTTTGTTGGTAATTAAACCTCGAAATGAAATGACATAAATAAAGAGAATGATCAATGAAAAAAATGCTATGTTGTTTATAAGGCTCGATGCCAGTCACTCCTATCATTGTAATAATAGGACTTTGCTCATTATCATCCATAGGATTTTGTTCATAATTATTATCATCATCCATGTCAACATTGATCACATCAGGCTTAGTTTCACTAGCCTTAACAAATGAAATATTGTGGTTAGGCATAGGGTTGGTAAAGATTTACATGTTTTGGTTAGGAGGGGATACAGACTTATTGCCTTGGTTATTCACACCTCCAATTTGGATATGATTAGAATCAATGAGGTATTGCACAAGATGTTTAAGAAACTTACAATGTTCTGTATCATGTCCTTTTTTTTGGTGATAAGCACAATAGGAATTATTTCTAAATCTTGAAGGTAATGGTTTGATGGGGTCAAGAGGTCGAGTGGGAGGTAAGGTAAGCATGTTCTTGTTTATGAGTTGGTTCATGATGTTTTCAAGTGTGTTAGGTAAGGGAGTGATTGTCTTTGTGGATCCCCAAATATATAAGGATTACTCTTTCTTATAGTGGCTACTTGGGAATCAACTTGTTGAGAAGGTTGGGATGTGGAATTTAGTTGAAGGAAACCTTTGTTTTGTCTTTTTAAAAGTTGGTAGGTGCTCTAGCTTGAGGATTCAGACTTTTCAGGATGGGTAGAGGTGGTTATGACTTCATGACTACCTATAAAATTTTGATAATCTCAAAGGGAAGTGCACAAGTCTAGGAAGGAAGGAAACTTCATCATACCAATCCTATCTTGGATGCTAGGTTGTAAATTTTCTATGAAAATTATTTGAAGGTGAGAATCAGGAATTTTCACACTAATTTGGGAGTAAAGCAATTGGCAACACAAAATAAAGTTAGTGACTTTTTCACCATCATTTTGTTTACATCTCATCAAATTAGCTAATGTTATTTTGGGAACCATGTGCACTTGGAAATAGTTAATTAATGCTTCAACAAGTTCATTAAATGAACAAATTGAGTTATTCCGTAATGCAGAAAACCAATCCAAGGCAGTGTCTTTCAAGGATCGAGAAAAAATATTAGCTAGTAGTTTGTCGTCAAGGAAAAAGTCACTATACAAAGCAATGAAGGAATTAATGTGATTAGCGGGGTCTCTCTTTCCTCCATATTTCTCAAATCTAGGGATCTCTATACCTTGTGGCAAAAAAATTCTCAATATCTCCATGGATAATGGGTCACTTTTGACATAGTATGTAGGTGGGTTGTTTTGATTTTGGTTGATGGTGGAAATTTGTTTTTGAAGGGATGAAATGGTTTGGAAAAGTTGATTTATGAGAGGGTCATTGCTTGTGGTTTGAGATGGAGGTGAGAATGGTGGTGTTGTGTATGTATTGGAAGGAAAAGTGAATGGATAGCTTACAAGAGGAGGTATAAGACTAGATGCCACATAGGTATAAGGAGAACTAGTGGAAATGTTTGAGTTAGGAAGGACACAACTAGTTTGTTGCATCGTTGTGGTCACTTGAGGATTGGTATTGGTGGGAATTCAGGCTATGGTTGAAGGGGGAATATTGGAAATCCTCCTTGATTTTGCACATTGTTTGAGGTTTGAGCACCATTGGTGGTGGAAGGAAGGTGTTTTTCAAAGATTTGGGAAATATTACACATAACTTCCAGTCCCTCATCACTTTCCATCATGCGATGAAATTTTTTTATGGTTGGTATAACAGTGTTGGAAACATTTTTAATACTCACACTATCCTGTAAATGTGCTAGATTTTCATGCATATTCATTATGTTTTCTTGAGGGATAGGATCAATCATTGCTTGAACAGTTGGCATAGCACTTTTAGGTAAAGTAGGCATAGAAAAGGAGTTATCAAAGTTATGGCCTATACCTAGTGAAATCGTACCAACACTTGGAGCAAGAGAGCTTGATAACCCAAGATCCACAATGCGTGTCTTATCGCAAGATGCCACAAGCCTCACACTTCGTCTCGCCACAATATTAGCAGTATGACACCAAGTAGTACAACTCATACAATGGATGGACCAAAGAAAGTGCAATAAGCACAATATCCTATGCTTACAATTACAATTGAAATGAAAGATATTGGAATAATAGATATTCTACAAATATAAATAGAAAATTGAAGACATCAAATAGAAATACATAAATTCTATTTCAAACCTTGAAAACTGCAACGTTAAAGTCAACAAGGAATAAGACACCAAGTAGGGTGTCTTTGTCCTCCTGGTGAGATTTTGAGTTTTCGGAAGCTAGAACAGAGAGAAAACAAACCAAGCAGGGATCTGAGATAGAAAATCATAGAGGGAATAAGACACCAGTAAGGGTGTTTTAGTCCCAGTAAGGGATTTTTGTAGAAAATTAGACAATTCTAGGTTGATAGCAGTCTTCTTAGATTACCTATCCAGGAACCTGAATTTCAAAAACAAAAAACTATTCTAGTGAATGCAACAAAAGATGACTAAAATGAAGAAATTAGACGTAAAGTTGAGTGCAATTTTTTCAACTTTTGAATTCAATAAGAATGTTCCTAAATGCAATTAGAATGATTGATAATTCCCTTTTCAGTGTTCCAATGATATAAGATGTAAGAAAGAAAAAATACAACCTATGTGCACTTTCACTAATGCCAATTTGAGAAACCCTAGATGCACTTTCACTAATGCAAGATGCAATGCAAGAGTGAATGCAACATATATCTAGGGCTTTAATGAAATCTAAATTAGAAAAGAGATGTATAACAAGATTAGGCTCACCAAAATGAATTGTAGATAAAAATAGGTGTACAGGTGATCACCTATCCTATATCAGTCATTCAATTATTCCCTAGGATCCTAAATTAGATTGAGTATCAACCCAAGAGAGTGAGTCAATTCACAACAAGGAGGGTCGAGGAGACATTCTTTTAGGGTTTGAAGGGTTCACCACCAAGAAAAGCTTGGAAAAGACAATCAATCATTCAACTTGTAGACATTCAAAATTGGAATCATGCATCTAATTAATTCATATTCATCCATTCATCAAATAAATCAAGTTTATTTGATTAATCTCTAAATTCCTCCATTTAAATTAAATAAATTCATCTTTAATACTAGCATCATCTCCTTTATCTAAATAAATCAAAATATTTATTTAACTAAGTCTAAATCATTTTCCATCCCCTTTTGATTTATTTTAATCCATAAATCTAAATCAAATGGGTCAAATAACCTAACCTCCTCTTATTTAATCAAATAATGATTAAATCTAATCCTAATACATGCCACATCCTCTAGCTTTTCCCACTTGCACAAATAAATCAATTTAATTAATTTATTAATTCCTCATTTTCATTCAAAATGGCATCTTTAAGGGAATATTCTCCCAATTTGAATTTCCCTCCCACATGACTTGTCACTTCCAACATAGCATTAAATCTCCTCTTACATGTCCCCCACTTGGCATTTAAGATCCCTTCTTCTCCCTCCAACAAGCCAAATTTCAAATTTGAAAAGGCCACCTAATGTCATTTATTGGCACATTCATCAAAACTTGCACATCCTTGGCCCATTCACATGGTGACAAGTGGATCCTTCCTATTGGTTGGGTTTTTATCCCACATTCATCCCTTTGGCCTCTTCTCTCATCAAACTCTTCTATAAATGGAGAGGCTATCCTTCAATTTGATCATCCACAATTATCCACAATTCATGCAAAGTTACTCTCTTCACATTGAGAGCTAATTTTATCCATTATCATAGCATTGCATCTTCATCATTGGATTGTCAAGGGTTGGGAAAGGGACACTTTCCATATCAAAGTGGCACCAATCCACTATGGAATAGGTATTCACTATGCTTTTTAGGATTTCAATTAGTTTGTTTTGTTGTTTTCTTTGTGAAGCATAATGAATTATTTCATAAAGAATGCTATTTTGTTTGCTTGTTTTAAACTAACTTCATGAGGATGTATGAGATAGAATTTAAGCTTGCAGATTTATGGTGTTACATAATTGTGCTATAACGAGGCTTTCCGATTGTATACATAATTCTCTTTTCATTTCAGCTCTTGGCTAGATCATATAGCTCATTTCAAATGACACAGTTCCTTTGCTTTTCATGATAAGTGCACATCTTTCTTAAAGTTTTTCATATTCCTCTGTCCTAGTAGAAGTGCATTTACGTTTACAATTTCCAAATAACTATTCATAATGATTTTCCCTTTCACTACTATATGAGATTTGTTTTCATGTTAGTGCAAACTATAAGAAGTTTGACTTTTGTTAATGAATGTATCTGTTACAACATTCTATGCGGGCTGCTGCACTCTAGGAAAAGTCTTCACTAGCATGCACTCAAACATATTATTTCTAATGATACAAATGCACACAATGATTTCTATTGATAATTAAGTCATCTAATAATTCTGTTTGCACTTTCTCTTCTTTGGGATTTGATCTCATCTATCTTGAGTGTATGTCTTCCTCAAGATCACTATTTGTTGATCGATTTTTCTTTCCAAGCTCAGGGACGTGACCTTTAGAGGAGTGTATTGGTCTATAGGAAGGCTATGGGTTTCATTTGGAGGGCATAGGCACTTCTAACTCATCAACTATCCCTTGCAGACATGTGAGGCACTTAATGAGGATGTTTGGGCACTAGAAGAGGGGACATGAGTTTCCAGTTTTAGAGTAGCAAGAGTATATTAGACACGAGTCTTCTTTCAGTGGCTGTGTGGGAATCTGTGATCCTAGTTCACTGAGTATTGACTACATGGTGAGGGTCTGATTTGGGATAGGGGTTTTCTCAACGTAATACTATCATTGTAAGGTGTTTCAAAGGCTTCTTTGGATTATGCGTAATCACTACCAGGTCTGAGATATAACCATCTCTTCATTGTTTATTATTGTTGTACTAAGACTGAGAGTAAATTATAAAATATACCTTGTTGTAGTAGTTTTCTGAGCATCAATATTTGTATATCTACCATTTCAAATTACTCAGTTTCGTTTTGTATAAGGTTGTAGCATTTTCAGGTGATTATCCCTGTAGTTCAGTCATATTGTTATCTGATATTTACCAGTTCCCAGTCTAAAATAACATTTGTATGCAAATCTGAAATTGATATCTCCTCTGTTGAACATATACTTTGTTGTAGCTTTCTTTTTTTCCTTCTAATATTGCAACACAACCAATTGAGACCGTATGTACTTATTCTTTTATTTCAAACCTTCCATAGCTATCTCTTGTCCTCTATCATCGACATAGATAGAGACATAAACCTTTGCAACCTACAGGTCCTTCGAAAGCTCAACATCACTTATGGTTTCCAATGAATTCAAGTACATATCTACACCAAGAGCAACCTTTGGAAGAACAACATGCTGAAGTACTTTGTCCCTACAAAGCATGTCTGATAGTTCTCTTTTGATTTTTTCTATATCTTTGCCATTTATTTCAACACCTCTTAATAAATATTTGTAGAGACTTTTTGTAGCTCCAAGAAATGGCTCTATTTCTAGACACATGCCAATCCATGTGATTATTGTGCCCCTCATGACATTTGAAATACATCTCACAAATTGTGCCCAAATCTGTGGTGGATCAAATCTAAGGAATGACTAGGTGGGATATTTTTTCCACTAAGTAGGTCTAAAAGAACCATCCTATAGCAATATATGATATTCTCAGGAGTCACTCGATCTATCCTAAGAAACTTAGGAGGTGTGTATTCTAAGTTAACGTTATAACTTTTTCCATCTTTGTTGTTTTTATTATGGCTAAAGCTTGACAATTGAGGATCACCATCCTCATCAAAAAGCATGTTGTAGGCATTTAAATCTGTAGACACGTAAAATATACTGATTGACATTGTGCATCTGATCCTGACTTACTAACATCGGTTCTTCCTGATTCATCACTCGGTCTAACCAGTTAATCAAATTCCCCTATCTGATTAAATTCATCAATATTCCACTCTTGAATAAATAAATCATTTTATCTAATCAAGTCAATCTCTTTTGTTAATTAAATTAATTCACCTGATCTAATTATCCCTATTTAATTAAATAATCAATTTATTTGATTAAATTTCTAAAGTCTGTCCATTAAATTAAATAAATTAAAATCTTATTTGATTTAATATAACACCATCCATTTCAATTAAATAAATCAAAATGCTTATTTAATTAGCCTCTTATCATATTCCTCTCTTATTTGATTTAAATAAATCCATAAATTTGAGTCAAATAGGTCACATCATCTAATCTCCTGTTAAATAAATTAACCCTTGATTAATTTAACTCCATCTCATGTCCCATCCTCTAGATAATGCAAGTTGCACATGAAAATAGATTTAATTCATTTATTAAATCTCTATTTTCCTCACAAGGCATCTTTTTGGAATATTCTCTCAATTTGAATTCAAAAATTCCAAGTCAACATGTACATCCAACAAGGCAATAAATTCATCTTACATGTCCTTTGCCTTGAGCCAAGTGGCATTTCTTGCATTTTCCCTTCCCTCTTGCATGTCATATCAACAAATTTGAATTTCAAATATTGGCATTTATTGGCACAAACCCCAAATCTTGTACATCCATCATCCATTCATAGCTTGACAAGTGGCATCATATCATTGGATGAATGTTAGTCCCACATTGCTCAAATTTGGACATTCATCCATCTTGAAAATCTATAAATGAAATGCTCATATCCTCATTTGATCATCCACAATCCAAGCAAAGTTACCATGCTCAAATATCTCTTGAATTTTATCCATTATCATTGAGTCATAGCTAGGTTTTGCAGATTTTTGGGTTGGAGCTCTCATCTTTCATCAAAGTGGATCAACATCATCTTCAACATTCAAAGCTTGCATCTTAGGAATTGGGAAAGGGCCAATTTTCACATCAAATTGGCACCAATTCCCCCATGGGATCATGAGTTTGCACATCTAATTAGGATTTCATCTTTGTTTTATCATTTTCATTGTGTTCTTTGTTGTTTTCATTCCTAGTTTGAGGTTGTAAATGGATTTCAAGGGGAATCCTTGTTTTAGCTTGCAATTCCTTGTTTAACTTGTTTACTCCTGTTGTTTTGCAGGTACTAGGAAAAGGGTTCGCACATTTGGCGCTAGAAGGAGGGCTTGACATCATTATTTATAACCTTTTCTTGAATTTTTTGTGTTTTTCTTCACACAGGAAATTCCAATGTGGGCTCGTCAATGTCATTGTTTTGGCACTGCGGGCTCATCAACGTCGTTGTTTTGGCACCGCGGGCTCATCCGCGTCGCTATATGGCACCACTTGAAACACAAACTACACTATTGGACTCGTCCCACCAAGATTTTTGAATTTTAAACTTCGCCGCTAGGCTCGCCGACTTGCAGACAATTTCAAAAAAATATTAAACAGCAACACTAGACACAAACTGCAATACTGGGCAAAAATTGTGACGCAATTGAGCTCTTTGTCCCGACATAGAGCACTGGTGACTGGTAAGCGGCGCTGTGAGGGCACCACTGGGAGAAAAAATTGTGACGCCTTCACGAGTTGCAATGCTGCGAGACAGTAAAAGGGAAAATTTGATTTTTTAGCACATGCTTTTGATTTATGATTAATTTATGTTCTATTTTCTAGTTTTCAACTTCTGTATTTTCTAGAATCTAACTAGTTTTTTCTCACTTGTAGGTTGGAAATCGAAGACAAAGGAAGGAAGGAGCATGATGATGATATTTAGTCAAATCAAAGTGTTTTTAAACACTATAGTGTTTGATTAACACTTCTTTAAGAATTTGTCATCTTCTTTCTTAGGACACTAATCTTCCTTTGGGTTTAAAAATAATTCTTTTTGTTTATTTCTTGCAAAAGGGGTAAAACGAACTTTAGGATCACAACTTACTAGATTTTGTTTATTGAATTAACAAATTGAACAAATGTCTTTCACTTGTGATTTGGTGCTCTAAAATGAACTCACATTTTTCTTTGGGGATCTAAAAAGAACAAGTGTAGCTTTGTTTTTCGTGAGGGCTTACTTAGACTAAAGCCATTGAAAAAGGACGTATGCGCTTCTCTCACACTTTATAGCGATCTTGAGAATCAAAAGGCCTTTTTCATGACTTTGGGTTAAGATAAAGAAATCACCTCCACACTTCATTTTGGGCTTAAAAATTGAATAACATATTGTGCAAGTGTGAGTGGGGGCATTGTTGCGTATATTCTCTTTCTTTGTTGCCAACAAGGATTGATCAAGTTACGAATAGTGTTCTTCATTCACTTTTGTTTATCTTAGAGGGCCTGCCTTGGGGAAAAAGTACTCACCCAAGGGAACAACTCAACATGTAACACTCTAAAGCCAAGAGTATTTCCAACCGGGATATAAATGTGGATATTGGAAGAAATGCCAATATCACGCAGTTGATTCCGACAAGATGGATCTGAAAGGGGACTCTTGCCGTATGGGTCAATCTCCATGAATGGAAAGTCCTTACTAAAACCCATGTGCTAGAATTTTCCAAAATCCTTTTATCTATTTGTTGGTGCAAGAACGGTCGTTCTCAAGCCACCCCACACTTTTACGGTCTTCTAGTAGAAATGGAAAACATGCCATGGGAGTTTCATGGGTGTTGATGCTTGGCTGCCCGTATAAGTGAGTGTTGTGGAGAGGAGCAGTGGGGTCAAGCATCTAACCATTCACTAGAGATAAGCATAGCTAGACTTGTCCAAGTGAGAATCCAACAAATATTGTCTTACACATCCATAGGATTGTACTTATTCTTGGGTTACAAAATGCATTGCTTGATAGAAAACATTATGGAAACAAACACTTAAACCTCATCCAAATTTCAAACCCTTTTGAAGACAAATACAATTGACTCAATCCATATGTTATTGCTTGCCCTTGGGATTCACATCCTTAGAGGTTTCTAAACATTGGATTATATCTCAATTTGTCTCCTTAAGTAAACAATAGGAAAACCCTTGCCTTAAGTTCATTGAATTTCCACATAACATATCTTGTGGGGTTTGAAGAAATTAAGACATTAGACATCTTAGTTTGAAAACCTAATTGAAGAAAGTGTTTTTGGTAAAATAAATACATTAAGCAAAGCTAAGAAAAATGAACTTTCATATGTGTTGAAGACTCATAACCCCAAAATAAAAAAAATCATTGATTGGAAATCCAAAAATGAATGTTCAAAATGAAATCATTTCTTGGTCACAAAGGTCTTTAGGAAGCATTTGCATGATCTTCAATACCTAGGTCTAGGGAAACACAGTGGCATTTTTAGGTTCATCTTAGGATCAAAACATATCAAAATCTTTTTCATCCATCCTCCAAAACATCAAAACAACATCATCTCACAAATCACCTTTTGGAAAATCTTGAAATCATCCTTAATACTAGGCTTTGTGGAAAAACCAAAATCATCCAAATCATTGAGAATAAGTCCTTGAAAAAATTATCAAAATCACCTTTGGCTAGGTATGTGTAGATGCATCATTTTGCATACACTTAGTCAAAGTTATCCAAATCATCTTGTCTAGCTTAGTATATGTAGATGAATCCTTCTTCATATGCTTAGTGAAACAAATAATCTTGTTTGAATAGGTGTGGGTAGATGCATCCTTCTCCTCACACATGTTCAAATCATCATCCTTTGAACAAAACTATCTCTTAGATCATCATCCAACATCGTACGGTCTTTTTGTTCAAAATCCAAATCAAAATCAAAATCAAAATCAAAATCTGCAAAATCCTAAGAGCCTAGCATCTCATTCAAGATTTATCAAAATCCAAAAACATTCGTATCATCCATCCCTAACATCATCATCATCACCTTTGATCCTCAAGGCATCCTAAAACTTTCTACTTTGGGGGCATAAAATAAAGATCGATCCAAAGAATCAAGAGGTTCATCTCCCATATTCTCGAAGATTGATCCTTGTTTTATGGTTCTAACTAGATCTCAATACAAGAAGAGTATGGAAGCCAACAAAGAAACACCCACTTCAAGTGATCTTAGCCAAACAAACATAGAAATGAATCCCACTAAACCAAGTAATTTGTTGAACTTCTCATCATCACAAAATCCGCAAGAAGAAAACCAAGGAGAGGACCCTACTTTTGGAATGTCTCACGAAGAAATGACTGAAATGCTCCAAAATCTAGGCAACCATAGAATCATCAAGATTATGATGAGACTTAACCCTTCGTTAAACATGCTTGAGCTAGCAAAGCAAGGGGCCAAGTTACCTTCGGATTTTGATGTGAGTACTAGATAGTAGAGACATATTTTCCTCCAATCTCATCCACCATCCCCATTTCATCTACACCCCCATCTGAAAACATCACACAAAACATTTCACAAATCACAACATCATTGGCTCCAACCCAACCTAATGTTAACAAGGGAAATACATTTCTCAATGCTCTTCAAGCACATCCCCTTGTTAATAATCAAAATTTGGATGCAAACACCACCTTGGAATAAAATATACCCCAAAACCCATTACACAAGAATGTTCCTCTCACATTCCATCATGATCCATCATCATCATTTTTTCACACAACACCGCAAACACCTCTTCTCATAAATTCACAAGAAGAGGGAGATATGTTCAGACCAGGGGGTATATTCAACACCACGACATTCTCGCAAGGACTCACGCCCCTTACATTTCCACCGCTTCCACCATTGCAATTATCATTCACACCACTCCTTGGTTTAGGGCTTCCCCCTCTACCAAGTATCAATCAAATTTCTATCCCAAATATCAATCAAAACACTATGCCAAATGCTCAAAAATTATCGTTGATATCGCAACAACAAACAAAAAATGCACAAGCAATGGTAACATCATCAAACACCCCCTTAGCATCACAAAGCATGGTCTCTCAAGGACCAATCACATCAACAACACCATCCATCATGCAAAAAATCAACACCACCTCCACAAATACCATTCCAAATCCACCACCACCTCCACCACCACCAACTTTCACCACATCAAACCAATACAATGTGGCATTGCAAGCTACTTTCCAAACAGGATACCAACAAGTTCAGAAACAAAAATCCAAACAATTAGCTTCTCAGCAAGCTGTGCAAGCTTCCCAAGCTGTCCAAGCCGTCTTAGAAGTGCAACAAGCCCAAGCATTATTGCAACAACAACAACAACAAGCCGCCCAAGCTACACAAGCTGCACAAGCATTGCAAGCACAAAGGGCAGCTCAAGCACAACTTTTATTACAACAACAAGCAACACAAGCATTGCAAGCATAAAGGGCAACTCAGGCACAACTTTTATTACAACAACAAGCAACACAAGCACAAGCTGCACAAGTGCAAGATGAAGCGCAAGCCCAATATCAGGCGCAACAAGCTCAATATCAAGCACAACTTCTTGCACAACAAGCAGCGCAATTGCAGGCATATCAACAAGCATTAAAGGAATATCAAGAGCAGCAAGAAGCAACAGAATTGGCAGCCCAACAAAAAGTGTTGTTGGAACAACAACAAGCACAAGTGTTGTTGGAACAACAAAAAGTGCAACAACAAGCACAAATCTTAGCACAACAACAAGAAGATCAACAACAAGTGTTGTTCATACAAAAGTAGGTGGAAGGCTACCTCACTAGCCAAAATTTGCAGATACCATCAAACAACGCACCGACCCACTCACCCACCCAACCCATGATTCAAACACCCAAAAAACTTTCATCCCACCCCCTAATCCACAAAATGATGTGAGGAAACAACTCAGGTTGCTCTCACAACAAGTGCTTGACCTTCAATCAGGGTGAACGACCAAGACACCAAGCAACTTGTGTCCCTATCCATTTGATAGGAGCCTAGAGATAAAACCATTCCCCAAGGGATTTGAGATCCTTAAATTTGACAAATATCAAGGGATGGGAAACCCTAAAGATCACATCAAGGAATTCCAAGTTCATTGCATGGAAGTCACATATGATGATACTTATCTAATGTGGCTATTTCGTAAAAGCTTGGCAGGCCCCGCTATAGAATGGTTCTCTCACTTACCTTCAAGAATTAGAACATTCCAAGAAATTAGGGATGCATTCATTAGGAACTAGGCATGTAACATTGCAATGGATGTCTGTCTCGAAGAACTATACGCTCTAAAAAAAGGAAATAATGAATCGTTTGCTTCATTCCTTCAACGATGGAAATCCAAGGCCAATCAGAGCAAGTGGACCATGCCAGAAGAACAAAAAGTTTGCACCATCATATCCAACCTCTAAGGACGCTTGGAATTCCATCTCAAGGTTCAGGGCATCACTACATATGAGCAATTGATCTCCAAAGCACTCAACATCGAAAGAGCCCTTGTGACCCAACCTGCGGAATCAATAACATATCACAAACAACAAAAATAACTACCCACCACCCAATTACAATGATAAACCTCACACATGGGCAAGGAAAAAAAACATCACTAATGATGGTGTCGTCAATGCCAAAGTGGTCATTAGTGGTCCACGCCAAAATACACCTACACCGCAAACTCAAACACAACACCAAAACAATGATCCCAAGACATACTATCCAAACAACAATCCAACCATCAATAATATCAATGACCAAAGAGGACCACCCCAATGCAAAAGTTACCTGAAACGAAAAATACACCGTTTTGGGGGAACCACTTGAGGATTGACGAAAAACTCATCAAGCCTCCTACATTCGAGAATTATCAAGAATCCGATGTCAAACCTCCTTGGTATATTGAGAATCAACTTTGAGAATTTCATAAAATCAAAGGCCACACCACAAACAGCTGCATGAGACTCAAAAACATCATTCAAGATCTCATCAATAAGAAAATCATAAACGTGGAACAACTTACAGGAAATCAAGATCTTAAAATCTACACGAATCTGATGCCAAATCATGGCAACAAAGGGAATAAAAATGATAAAGGGAAGGGTAGTGTAAATCATGTGTATGAAACAGTCGTTGCTTCCCTAAATGAGGATTGCATGGTCATCACCATCAAGGGCTCCCATGCTAAAGATTGTGGAGTCACCACAAGAGGCGGCAAAGTCACCATTGTAGGATCATCCCAACCAAATAGGGTCCCTTCATCTAGATCCATTCCTAATAGCTACAATGTCCTAGATCAACTGAAGTAAACACTAGCACACATCTCCATCATGGAGTTGTTAAAAATATCATTTGCGCATAAAAAGATCCTAGGAAGCATTAGCCTCATCCACTGTCCCCGTAGATCTTGATGCAGAGCAATTCCAAGCTATGGTCAGAAATATCATAACGCCTAACCTCCTTACATTTTCTGACCAAGATTTCCCCACCCAACCATCTCACAACCATGCACTTCACTTGGAAGCCATTGTACACAAGAGAAAAATCAAAAGGGTGTTGGTAGATGGAGGTGTGGGTTTGAACATTTGTTCTCTCAGCCTCATCAAGTAGTTAAAAATATCAAAAGTTTCCATCGACAAAGGAAAGGGAATCACAATAAGAGTATACGATGACCAAGAAAGAGTGTCTCAAGGAATAATTAAACTCCCTATTCAAGTAGGGCCAACTCTCATGGAAACCACTTATCAAGTCTTAGACCTTGACTTACCATACAACATCCTCCTGGGATGCCCATGGATCCATGCGATGAAAGCTGTAGCATCAACCTTCCACCAATGTGTGAAATTTACACATAATGGATAAGAGGTTACCATCCATGGAGATCCCGAACCATTCTCATATTGCAAAAATCTTGAAGCAAAATATTACAAAATTCCCCAAGTGCTAAAAAATGATGAGGGCCCATCCACACTGTACATCGACCCTGCCACTCTTGCGTCCACTTTTGCAACAGAGACACCTACCATTCCCACCATTCCCACCATCTCTAACATCAAGCTCATCATCTAGGAGGATGGTTGTGGAAGATAAAAACTCCCTAACAATGCTTTTGTGATAGGAGAGTTACCACAATCTCCTAGATCACAGGGACGTCCACAAGAAAATCAAGCTTCCACATCACAAATGTTTCCTAAAGATTATCCTGAATTCACAAGATGGGGAGACCTCAGCCATGAGGTTATCAAAGTAGATCCATCACACATGCTATATCAAGATGAAAGACTGACACCTGAATTACCACTGGATGGAAGAAGCAAGGGCCTACAAATGATGCTTGCAATGGGCTACGATAGAAATCAAAGATTGGGACAAAATGACAATGGGCTCATAATACCTATCATGCCAGAGACACGACCTATAACAAATCTTGGCCTTGGATGTACCCCTCTGAGTATAACCATACGTGGCTGAAGTCCTCTGGTTAGAACGGCTAATATTTCTCCTTAGCCAATACTAGCAGAAGTACGCTCACCAATATCAACAAATAGAGAGATACATAACTTTATAACTAAGGCCTATATTAGTAGCGATGATGAGGATACCATGACCAATCTACCTAGGTTATTTGAGGATACCACCTTGTGTATGATTAGCACCCTCTCCTTTGAAACAGATCATCAAAATCATGAGATCTATTTAGTGTACCCCCAACTAATTGACTATGACCAACGAGGACCATCAGTTCTTGATACATTCAAAAACGATGAGGCACTCTCAAAATTCATGGGATTATGGGACAACATTCTAGAAGGGGATCACAAAGCAAGGTTTATAATGGAGTTGGACACCCGGGCCTATTATGGGGAAATGATTGAATCCTTCAGTCGCAAAAGTGAGAAACTAAGAATCATATCTAAGTCCTTGAGTGAAAACCACACTATGGCACTCTCTGACAAGAAAATTGTAAAAAGAAAGGACGTATCCAACAGTGAAAACCTCTCTGAGGCACCTGAGGATGAAAGATTCAATCTTCCCTTAAGAGCTTTTCATTAGGAGAAGTTAGTAGTCTTGGGTGAAAAATGCAATTTGGTCAACCTAGGAACAGAGGAGACCCCACATATCACATTCTATGTGGAACCACTATTATCAGAAGAGCAAGAACTACTAGCAGCATTCCTAAGGGAAAGGAAAATAAATTTCGCATGGAGTTATGTTGACATGCTAGGGCTCGATCCAGAGACTGTGGTTCATCACTTAACAGTGTATCCAGAAGCAAAACCTATCAAACAAAAGCTTCAAAAAATGCATCCTCAAATCGCCTTGTTGGTCAAAATGGAGCTCAAAAAGTTGTTAGATGCAGGATTTATCCGACAAATCGATTATCCAAAATGGGTGTCAAATTTGGTACCTATTTCAAAACCTGATGGAGCCATCAGAATCAATACGAACTTCAAATATTTGAACAAGGCATGTCCTAAGGATGATTTCCCACTTCCCAACATCGACATGATAGTGGACGTGACAGCAGGACATGAGATGCTATCACTAATGGATGAAATTTTTAGGATACAACCAGATCATGATAGCAAAAGAGGATCAACATAAGACAACTTTCACTTGTCCATAGGGGACCTACTGCTGGAACATGATGCCATTCAGCCTAAAGAATGTAGGAGCAATGTATCAAAGGGCCATGACATTGATATTCCATGACATGATTCATAAAACAGTCGAAGACTATGTCGACGACATTCTAGCTAAGTCAAGAAAAAGACAAGATCATATAGCAACCCTAAGTGCTATCTTTGACAGACTAGAGGAATACAAAGTTAGACTAAATCCCAAAAAGTGTGTCTTCAACGTACAATTAGGTAAATTGCTAGGATACATAGTGTCCATGAGGGGTATCGAGGTGGATCCAGCAAAAGTGAAAGCAATCCTCGAGATGGAAGCACCAAGGAAATTAAAACAACTGAGAGGTCTCCAAGGCAGGCTTCAATCCATCTGACGATTCATAGCATAACTATTAGACAAGCAGAACCCATATTCTCACCTACTCCACAAGGGGGTAGCGTATAAATGGGACACAAAATGCGAAGAGGCATTTAACAAAATCAAGGAATATATGTTGATACCGCCAGTCTTAATGCCACCCATCCCAAAGAAGCCATTGATCTTATATGTGTTAGCAATAGCAGCAGCCATTGGGGCTCTCTTGGCTCAGCTTGATGATAACGGAACAGAGAGAGCTATCTACTATATCAGCAAGACAATGGTCGGTCATGAGCTAAACTACTCATTCATTGAAAAAGCATGCCTTGCAGTAGTGTTTACATCACAAAAATTTAGACATTACATGTTGGCACACAAGATCAAGCTCATCACCAAAATTGATCCCCTCAAATATTTACCTTCAAAGGAAATTCTCACGGGAAGAATAGCAAAATGGGTAATGATATTATTATAATATGACATCAAGTATGTGGAGAGAAAAGAAATCAAGGGTCAGGTTATTGCGGATCAACTAGCAGAAGCACCTATTTATTCTGAGAATCCTCTTGTCTCAGAGTTTCCAAATGAAGCCATTTTTAACCTCAAAGTAGCATACTACTAGAAACTATACTTCGATGACTCATACAAGCAGCACGGATCAGGAGCTGGTATCTTCTTTATCACCCCACAAGGGGATTGCATACCAAGATCATACAAATTGGCATTTCCTTGCACTAATAATATTATAGAATACGAGGCCTTAACCATAGGTCTCAGGACAACAATGCAATGGAATATCATAGTTCTTAAAGTCTATGGAGAGTCTCAGTTGATCATAAATTAGGTCAATAATGAATATCAGACCAAGGATGATAAGCTCACTCCATACAAGAAATTGATGGAGACTTTCAAAGATTCTTTCATTGAAATAACATTTGAGCAGATTCCTAGAACCAACAATAGAGCAGCAGATGCCATGGTGACAATTGGATCTTTGCTGAATATCCCTAACAACATTCCAAAATATGAATTCTTGATTGAGAAGCTTCTTGTTCCCACATTCGAGGTACTAGAATCAGAATTTGTGTGCGAAATCGTTGGTCCAGATGATCCTTGGTATCATGACATCTACACATATCTTCGAATAGGAGTCATACCCATTGACCTACCATCAAACCTAAAATGAACCTTAATTAAAAAGGCATCCAAATTTGTCATCCTAGGTGATACCTTATACCATAGAAGCATAGAAGGTACCTTGCTACACTACTTAAATGTTGAGGAGGCATTAACCGCTCTAACTGAGGTACACAATGGTATCTGTGGTTCACACTCAAGTGGAATGACCATATCCAAGAAACGACATTTGAAAATCTCAAAAAAATACCAAATATTGCCTCAAAACATGAGTAAACATTGGAAAATTGAAAATCAAAACATTTGAAAATCTTGAAAAAATACCAAAAACAGCCTCAAAACATTGCAAAGCATCAAAAACATCCAAATATTTGAAAAATCCATTCGTCTCATCTCACTTGCACCCACAATAACACCACTCATAATAAACTAATCATCATTATCAACCTTTGGTGAAACAGTTAGAAGCAAGTCTAGCAAGTTAAAAAGTAAAACTCAAAAACGTCAAGTCTTAAGTCTAAGTCAGTGCATATGCAAGTTGGCCATCTCTTCATATTCGTAACTCATCATCTGAATTGGTCCCATATCAATCATCCCTTAGAACACTTTGGGTAAACGAAATGATGTGCTGCCATCCACTAACATGTCCTAGGATGAATCCTTCCTACAATGGGCATTATCTTTTGGCAATAAGTTTTGGTTATCACCCTTAGAAAACACATCCTCTTCCTATTAGCGGTATTGAAGAGCATTAGTTTGTTTGTTTACTTGGTCTTTATCTTTTGACTCATCTTATTTGTGCTCATTCCAAGGATGTCACGATGATATCCCAGAACAAAGGATTTAGAGAAATAGGAATGGGGCAATGATCATTATCTTTTGTTTGTTGTGCTTGTTGGATGTTCTTGTAATATAACCTTGGCGAATACTTTCTTTGTTAGGTATGTAGGGAAGAGGTCTAGGGCAACTCGTTGACTATTACAGGGATAGGCTTACCTTTCCATGTTTTGGTCCAAGGTGTCTGAAACTTCTGAAGTACATCCTAGCAAGGTTTCTATATGTCAGGTGTGAACAAGAATACTCCTATTTGATTGTCGAGTCAAAGTCCATCACATTAAGTGCCACACCATTGTGGTTTTCTATACCTTGATGCATCGTACCACATTTGTTATCAAACATAATAAAATCTGGCCCTTTGAAAATCCCAATTCCTCGGCAAGTAATCATCAACATCATCATCATCATCATCTACATTCACATAATCTTGTGTCTTGTTGACACGACTCCTTCTTTTCTTACTAAACCGTACTAACAAGGTACTATGATAGTTGATCATCATCACCATCATCTCCATCGATCCTGCATACACAAATCATTAGCGCATGGCATAAACAAATCTTATAGGAAACATACGCATTGCATTTTAATCATCATAAATAGGTTATCATAAACATGCTTCATAAATAGGTGCATCCATCTCATTGCATTTCACCCATTATGCTACATCTCATGGCATTATATCAATCATTGCATAAAAATTCATTTGTATTTCACAACCATTTCATATTACCATATAAATCATCACATAGTATGAATAAAAGCATTCCATAATCATTTTTGCATAATCATAAGCAATAGGTATATAAGCATTTAATTCATTAGGCATACATGTGTGCATAACATAAATGACATCATCTCATCACATTACATTCACATTACACATCAGCATATCACTTTGCATTAACATATCATTGCATTACATACATCATCAATAATTACGTTTAGGATAATAACATTTGTTATTTTAAGAATCTCATTGAACCATCCTATTACATCCATCCATAAATCATCTCATATATAAGCATTTTCCACACATCATTGCATATACCATAGATCATATCATTTTACATATTAAAACCTATTTCACATATTGCGTTGGCATAAAATAAATCATCATATAGTTAAAATTATTGCACATCATATCATAGGTTAACATAATATAGATCTATTAGTCATAATCATTGCATAAACATCATTAGAAATAAAGGCATCCATAACATATAGAAGTAGAATCACACATGCATGGATAAAAAGAAAATATTTCATCGTATCAAAATTGGCTCATATATATATATCATCAATCATGTCACTGTCATAGTACAAAGAATAAATCATATCACTGTACACATATATGTCAATCGGTACAAAACACCCATTAGGCTATCAAAAATGAGGCCATAAGGCACAAAAGGTGTATCATCTAGATCAAGCTCAATCTCTGTGAATGTTGCCCTCACCCCTATCACCGTGACCCTTTGGTGGTCTTTGGCTGGCCTGCTCTGAGTACTCTAGGACCCAATCTGCTCTAGGTACACTGTCATGGTAGGCCCGACAGTAGTACTCTATCTCTCAGATAGCATCCCTGTAGGATTGTACTGACACTATACCCTGAGAGGAGGAGGTTGTCATACTCTCGATCTGTTGCCTGCGGCCTAGCTCAGTGGCTACTTATAGCTTTGCAGCCTGTCTCTACTGCAGAGCCTAATCCCTCTCCGCTCTTAGCTACTCTCTCTCAGTCCTCGTTTGGTCTCTCTCCACTGTCGGCGCCTCAACTTGGGCCTACTGTTGTGCAATTAGTGCATCCCGACCATCTGCCTATCCCTGTGGATGTACCCATGGCTGCACGTGAACCTGATCCACACCCTCGACTCGTGGTGGTGGGACTGGCGGCTCCTACTGCTGATCCTACATATGGACATCTCCCTGACCTGGCAGAACTGGGGGCACACCTGGTGGATCCTATCGAATCTTGACCCTTGGTCCTCGCCCTCATCCTCTCCCTCTGCCTCTGACCTTGTGCACCTTTGGATCCTCACCTGGAACGGTCAACCGAAGAGGAGGTCTGAACCAGTCTCTGTAGGCTTGTGTGGTCCCTAGATCTGCCAAGCCTTGATCATAAGCCCATGGTCGGGCTACCAACTTCCTGAAGCTGTCAACCGCCTTAGAGGTAGGAATATCATCTCCCCATGAGACCTATGTCATGCTACATGCGAAGACGGCTATGTAGTCGTAATCAGGTTGATCCTGCGGCTCTCTGAACTGACACTGCACGTGCCCGGGTAGGTACCTCTCAATCATCATGTGCTCCCGCCCCTGCATATATCGATCCTAGCGGCAATAAAAGAGCTGAGTAGTATTATCAGCCCATCTGGGCTGACCAAGGTATGGACGCCAAGTAAAGAAAAGCATCTCATCTAAGACTCGCCTCCAGTAGGGGATCCTGTGTTCTCCAGTGTGTGTAAAGGACACACCACCTCGGTATAGTGCCACAAGGGCATCCTATGCCCCCATCGGAACTAGAACAACATGTGGACATAGCACAAAAATGTGCTCCCACGCCCAAACATGAAGTAGTGTCACTCCAGCCCCCAGTTCTCTATTGTCCATGTACACGTACTCGTACAAGTCTCTGTAGAGTGAAGCCAGAAGTACAGGCCCCCATGCGAAGTGAATTGGCCTGTCTCAGACCATCCTCTCCCAGCAATACCCCCAACCAGGACTTAAATATTGTGCTCGTCGGTCTGGGGCAACGAGACCTGAAATGATAGCTACAACCACCCAGCGGAAGGGAGGTGCGATAACCCTGTATCTCTCCAGCTCAATCTGTCCCTCACAATAGATAATGTCCCGTGTGGTGAGGACTCTGGTGAAGGACTTGCATCCCTTATCCATATCATAGATCGCCCATTGGCCATGAATAGGCAATCGTAAAATGCACCAAACTTCCTCCAGAGTGACGATGGCCTTGCCAATGGGGAGATGAAATGATGACGTCTCACTGTGGCACCTCTCGGCTAGCGTTGATAGCATCCCTAGGTGGGTGCACACGGTTGCCGCATATGCAATATGCCATAATCCTGCAACTCCTAGTCGATCCTAGTCTCTGTCGCTCAGGTCCTGTAGGATGCCAGCCAAATCTCATGATTGGTACTCCCAAGAGTAGAGCTCTCTCAGCCCTTCCTGCATCAAGGAAACTCACCATGTTAAATTTTTTTTAAAAAATCATGGTTGAGTGCTCCAAGCTCGCCTCCAACGGCGCAGTTTGTGAAGGTGTCACAGTTTGATTTTAGTCAAACTTCGACGCTCGAGCCCAAAAAGAGCAAACTGGCGCCATTGCGGCACACTTTATCCTCCAGTGTCACAGTTTGCATGAAAAGGGCACCGCTGCGGTGCACTTTTCCCAAACCAGCCCGTCGATCCCAAGCCCAATGTTGGAGTTTCTAAACTTCGAACTACACTGTTGCAGTGCTAAATAGAACTACTGTGGCACAGAATGGCCTAGCGTGCTATAATTTAAATGCTGAGCTACACTATATAGCGTTGCTACAGGCGAGCTCCCCTTTTAAGGCAATAATTAATGTATTAAATGAAGAGACGAAGCTTCAGTAAGGGTCACATACTAGTGCCCCGATGCCAGGTGGCCGCTGGTATGACCAAACTCGGTTTGAAATGTGTAAGGGAAGCTATCATTGTGCCATATCGCCAAAGAGTCAGAGCTTGAATCTCAAGTTTGCTAGCGAAGGTGTGTGAAAATGACTTGAAAATGACCCCTCGGGCCCCTTTTAAGCCTAAAAATTAGGGTTTTTTAACCCTAAATGGCTGTCTTGCTAGGGTTTTGGACCCCCAAACCTGTTTTTGTCCATTTGAGGCTTTTTTTCATTGCTTATTGCATTTAGACATGTTTTTAACCTCCTGGATCCGTTTTAGACCTGTCGGACACTTTGTCACCTTTTTTTCGCAAGATCACCCAAAAAATTAAAATTTTCGTCCGATCTCTCAAGGGGGCATTATATTGGCATATTCTCTTTCGTCGGGTAGCATTGGGGCAAGTTTTTAAAATATCAAAAATTTTGGCTTTGATCGAGATCGTTTATTCTTTGAACCAACACAATGAGTGCATTGCTTCAAAGAGGGGAAAAATGTAGACACATAAAATATAATGATTGACATCGTGCATCTGATCCTGACTTACTAAGATCAGCTTTTCCTGAATCATCCCTCAGTCAAACCAGTTAATCGAATTCCCCTATCTGATTAAATTCATCAATATTATACTCTTGAATAAATAAATCATTTTATCTAATCAAATCAATCTCTTCTATTAATTAAATTAATTCATCCGATCTAATTATCCCTATTTAATTAAATAATCAATTTATTTGATTAAATCTCTAAAGTTTGTCCATTAAATTAAATAAATTAAAATCTTATTTGATTTAATATAACACCATCCATTTCAATTAAATAAATCAAAATGCTTATTTAATTAGCCTCTTATCATATTCCTCTCTTATTTGATTTAAATAAATCCATAAATTTGAGTCAAATAGGTCACATCATCTAATCTCCTGTTAAATTAATTAACCCTTGATTAATTTAACTCCATCTCATGTCCCATCCTCTAGATAATGCAAGTTGCACATGAAAATAGATTTAATTCATTTATTAAATCTCTATTTTCCTCACAAGGCATCTTTTGGAATATTCTCTCAATTTGAATTCAAAAATTCCAAGTCAACATGTACATCCAACAAGGCAATAAATTCATCTTACATGTCCTTTTCCTTGAGCCAAGTGGCATTTATTGCATTTTCCCTTCCCTCTTGCATGTCATTTCAACAAATTTGAATTTCAAATATTGGCATTTATTGGCACAAACCCCAAATCTTCCACATCCATCATCCATTCATAGCTTGACAAGTGGCATCATATCATTGGATGAATGTTAGTCCCACATTGCTCAAATTTGGACATTCATCCATCTTGAAAATCTATAAATGAAATGCTCATATCCTCATTTGATCATCCACAATCCAAGCAAAATTACCATGCTCAAATATCTCTTGAATTTTATCCATTATCATTGAGTCATAGCTAGGTTTTGCAATTTTTGGGTTGGAGCTCTCATCTTTCATCAAAGTGGATCAACATCATCTTCAACATTCAAAGCTTGCATCTTAGGAATTGGGAAAGGGCCAATTTTTACATCAAATTGGCACCAATTCCCCCATGGGATCATGAGTTTGCACATCTAATTAGGATTTCATCTTTGTTTTATCATTTTCATTGTGTTATTTATTGTTTTCATTCCTAGTTTGAGGTTGTAAATGGATTTCATGGGGAATCCTTGTTTTAGCTTGCAATTCCTTGTTTAACTTGTTTACTCATGTTGTTTTTCAGGTACTAGGAAAAGGGTTCACACAAAATCATGATAAATGCATTAATTTTCAGTATCATAGTGGTCTAGTATAGTGGTGCATTATATATATATATATAGATGAATTTTGTGATTGCAGGTATCAAACACCAAATATTTTAAAAGAATGACACAGTCTACTATTTCTTCAGTATCTAATCTTCAAGTGAAAAAGGAATTTTTTTGTAGTTGCACATCTTGAGAAGGTAAGAGAGAGAAGGTCATTGTTTCTTAGTAATATAGATCAACAAGTTGTGCATTTTTTTCCTTCTCCATCATTAATACCATTCGACATGATAATTAGTGTACATATGAAGGCTCTGAGTAAAGTTATGGTTGAATATGACTTCATATGTGAGAGAATGACTTTCAATTTAGAGAAAGGAAGGTTTGAGATCGACTATAATGCTACAGGAGCGCCTCTTGCCATCTGTGTAAGTGAGTTGTGTTTGGAAGAGTTGGGGAATATCACCATTTCAAATCCTACCTTCTCACAACTTTGGGGAATACAATGATTTATTTGCCTGTATTCCATGTGGTTAAAAACTCTTTGCAGGTCAAAGGTCCTTTTTGTGTGAGTCATGCAATCATCCCATGGTGGAAGTAGTTGTAGGAATTCAGGTTTACACCTACCAAATTCATTTGCTTGAATTTTTTTTATAAGACTCATATTCACTGTCAATATTATTTGCTTAGCCTACTATGTAGGTCTTGAAGTCATTACATGCTATCAGAGAACAATAGAAGTTAGATTTACACTTGAAAATTGTATTAAAGTTCCCTTATTCATTGGTATACATTGAATAGAGCATTTATCTTCTGACGTTTCTATTAAAACTATTGTATCAACTAGTTAAACTATTGTATCAACTATTTAAACTGTCATATTAGCATAGTCTTTTAGAATATTTTTAAGATTTCAAAAAAGGTGTTAGTGCTACGGGTCTGCCATTATGCCGATGGGAAAGCTCATGCTTTGGGAAGTGATGATGGGTGAGCGGTGCTGCCAAGGAAATGCCATTAATTTGTAGACAATGTAGTAAAGAGCACAAAAAAATCAATGACTAAGAACTCTGTGATTTGAGAGGTTATCATGGTGCATTGTATTTCCACCTTTAGCCTATGGGATTGCTACATATACTTTTTCTTGGCTATTGGGAATGATTCTTTGTAGCTTCAAGACATATTTCTTACATTACAAGCTCATTAGTAGAGAGGATGTTGGTCAAAGATTGTGGAACTCATTTTACACCTACCAATTGCATTACTTTAGAACTTGGTTTTACATCCCATCAGGTCCTATTTATGTTGCCCCAAGCTATCATCTCAGCTAATTTTCCACCATCACCCTTCGTTTTCCTTGCCAATTATCTGTTGTTACACTTGTTGGTTGCATTAAATTAAAATCCATTATCTGTTGACTGTTTTGGCTTGACAACTTTTAAAGAAGAATTTATATGCTTGCTAATTGTATTTGATATGTGTAGAAGCCGTGTCTTGGATTTCTAATATGATTCTTGATTTAACTTTTACAATCATGTACGCCTCCTATTAATGCCATTTGTGCATGAATCAAAGTTGTGTAAAGGATGGATTGAAGTGATGATCTTGTAAGGAGTCTTGTCCTTCGTTGACAGTAACTAAACTATTCACAAAAGCTTTCTCGAATGAACCAAATGTCCAAAAATTCTATACAGGTGGTTTTATTGGAAAAGGTGGTATGGTATCATAAATGAGTTGATATTGGAATCAAGTGTTGGAATTAGGCAAAAGCAAAGTGAGATTGGAATCAAAAAGCAATTGGCATTAAAAACTTGAAATCAACAAATCATTTTTAAATGCTTAGGGCTTCCATTCTATGCTTTATTTTTCTTTAAATCAACTCACATCTTTTTGGGGCTCTAAAATGAACATTTCAATTTTCATGGAAAAAGGGCTTAGAAAGAACTTTAGGAAAAACTTACTAGAGTTGTTTTTCAGATTTAACAATTGAACAAGACAAATTCCACATTTGATTTGGTGCTATAAAATAATTCACTTTTTCTTTGTGGACTTAAAATGAACAAGTGTTTCTTTGTCTTGTAATTACTTGCTCAAAGTAATATCATTAAAAGGACGTATGCGCTTCTCTCACGCCTCACGACGATATTGAGAATCAAAAGGCCTTCCAGTGACATTAAGTTGTGTAAGTAATTTCCCACACATTTTCAATTTGGGTATAAAATTGAACAAACTTTGCAAGTGTGAGTGAAAAATATTGTGTGTGTTCTCCCTTTGTTTCTAAATGAAGGTTGATCAAACTACGAATATGTTTGCTTACTTTTGTTTATCTTAGAGGGCCTGCCTTGTGGGAAAATGTACTCACCCAAGGGAATGACCCAACTAGTAACACACTAAATCCAAGTGTATTTATAGATGGGATATAAAAGTGGGTACTAGAACAAAGGTCAGTATCATGCAGTTGGTCTTGATGAGAAGGGCAACAATGGTCTCTCGCCATATGGGTCAATCTCCATGAACGAAATGTGTGAATTAAAATCCCTTCTTTAGAAAGTCTAAAATCCCTATCTATTTGTTGGTGCAAGAACAGTCATTCTGAAGCTGCCCCATAGTTTTACAACTTTTAGTAGAGATGGAAAGTATGCCATGGGTATTGATGCTTAGCTGACCTAAGAAGCAAGTGCACTATAAGGGGGAGCCTATGTGGTCAAGAATCTAACCATCTGCTGAAAGTTAGTGTAGCTGGACTTGTCCAAGTGGGGACTCAACAAATATTGTCTCAAATATCCTTAGTTTTGTGCATGTTCTTTAAATCAAAACACATTGCTTGATCAAAAACAGTGGAAAAAAAAACATTCAACATGAGCATCAAATCTCAAACCCTTTAGGAGAAGCAAATATCTTTGAAAGAATTCACATGCTATTGTTTTCCCTTGGGATTCATATCCTCAGAGGCTTCTAAGCATTTGGATTTCATCTCAATTTTCTCCTACTAAGGTCAACATTAGGAAATTTTTGCCTTGATTTTTCTAGATTTCCACATAACGGACTTTGTGGGATGAAAGAGAATTAGGACATTGGACATCTAGTTTCAAAAGCTAATCAAGAACTATTTGTGGTAAACATAACTCATTAAGAAAAGTTAAGAAACAACTGGACCCCACACATGTTCTTGGCATCTTTTGGTCATATGGTTTTCATGCAAACATTGGTCTTTTGGTTTTGAACTACTCTTGGAAAAGCATGTTCTTCACTATCTAGGTCTTGTAAACAAAGTCCCTCTTAGGTTCATTTAGGATCAAATCAAACACTTCATTCATCATCTCCATCTCACAAACAACTTTAGAGCTTTGGGAACATCATTATCTATACTTGGGTACACCTTTAAACCAAATAAAAAATCATTTGTTTAATAGTTAGGTGTGTTTGGATGAATCCTTCCTCACACACTTAGTTAAACTATCACCCTTTTAAACAAGTTCATCATAACATAAAATCTAACATCTTAGGGTTTACAAGTTCATTTATCCAAATCAAACCAATCAAAATCAAATCCTAAACATCTAGCATTGATCCAAAGTTCCTAAGCGTTCGACACCCATATCATTCACCCCTTTCATCCTTAATCTCATCATTGGTTCTAAACACCTTAGAGGTTTACTCTTGCAACAAGGTCAAAACACAAGAAGGACATGGAATATAAACTCAATTCATACATTATGAGTAATCTAAGTCAACCAAACATTCAAAGCCTTACAATGTCGATTGATTATCAAAACTCACATCTATACAATCCGTAGATGGGATCACTATCCCTACAAACCTGAATGGTACAAAAAATTTGAGTATTCCCAGTCAAAATTTTGGAACACCTTTCCCAATGGTAGATTTAAATCTAAGTCCAAACCTACAAATCTATCAACCAGATACCCAATGCATGATTCTTCAACAAATGAACAACATTATCCCATCAAATCCATACATGCCAAATGTGAATATACTAAGTAGAAGCTTACCAAATGTGAACATTTTGAATCCACACTTGGTAAAATTTGGGATGGATATGTTTGTGAATCATACAAATTTTGTTCAAAGTCCAAACAAAATGTTAATGAATCTATGTATCAATCCAAGTCAAGGTAACACCATACAAAATCAAAGTTACCTAATTCAAGGCAATGTGATTCCCAACTACAACAATGTTCAATTTCAACCTATCATGCCAAATCCAAGCATCACCCCGAGTCAGAACATTGTCCAAAATCAATTTTTCCATAATCCCATGCAAACACCACAAGTGTACATTCCAAATCCACTTGAACAAAATCCAAATCAACTATATCAAGGGAGTCAAATTCAAAATCAAGATCAAAATTCGCTAGATCAACTTGCTTCACTTACCAAAATAATTGACTCATTTTGCCAAGACATATTTTCACTCCAAAATGAATACGCTCTTCCATTGGTTGAACCATGTCATCAAAGAATTGAGTTGTGTCCACAACCACATCTAGGAAAATATCTCCAATGTCAAGAAGTTAGATATCAAGATCTACCACATCAACAAATCCAACCCCCACATCTCGAAGATCAATCACATATCCAAAATCAATCACTACAAGGTCAATTTAAAGTAAAAGTATTACAAGGTAATAAATGAGAATACAAACCACTTGGGAAGTCAATCGAATTGGTTATGCAATAGTTGGTACAAGAAAATTTCATCAAACTCCCCATTTATACAAACTATCAAGAACCCCTAGTTAAACCACCATGGTATAACAAGGAGCACCATTGTGATTTTCATAAAACAAAGGGACACACAACATCAAATTACATTAGGCTCAAAAGTCTCATCCAAGACCTGATTGATTAAAAAGTAATAACTATTGGGGACAATGATCAGGATTCAACCACTAGAAATAGCATTGATAATCTCTCCACCACAATTGTTGAGAACAATGATCAAGAACAATCCATAAATGAGCACCTTGAAGCTGTGTCTACCTTATCCAATGATCAAATCAATGTATGTCATAAGTCACTTTTTGGTCAAAATCCACCAACAATACCCAACAATGATCCAATTCATGAAATTTCAACATCACTTGAGCCTACGATTGAAGAAATTGAGAATCTCTCCACCACAATTGTTTAAAACAATGATCAAGATTTATCCATTGATGAAGATGTTTCTACCTCATCGAACGATCAAAACAACATACATCAAGGGTCACTTTTCAATCATGATCAAAATCCACCAACAATACCCAAAAATGATCCAATTCAAGAAATGTCAACATCACTTGACCCTATGGTTGAAGACATTCAAAATACCTCCACCATAATTGTTGAAAACAATGTTCAAGACCTATCCATCAATGAGCACATTGAAGATGTTTCCAGCTCATCTGATGACCAAATCACCATACATGAAGAGCCACTTTTTAGTGATCTATTTCAAGGAGTGTTAGAATTATTTTGATCCCATTGAAATAATCCATGACACATCAACCAATGATCATGTTGAATATGTCTCTACATCACCTAATGAGTTAGAGAACATATCTCAAGAATTTATTCCAAAGCATGATCATCATCTTTCACCAAGGTATATCAATGGTCCTTTCCAAGACATGTTAACACCCTTTGACCTCATGGTTACAGATACTAAAAGAATCCTCAACGCAAAATTTGATCCAAATCTACTCAAATATCAAGAGGATATTGAGCCACTTCCCATGCCTAATGAAGATATCCAAGAACCCTTTATAAGCAATCCATCCTTTAAAACTGACCCATGTCAAGAACTTGATCCAAAGCATGTTGAAAGTAATTATGAAATTATTCAAGATAAAAAATTTGTATCCCCAAGCTACTAAAATGATCTAATGGACACTCTCCTATCTATGCAAGATGATCATATCAGCATAACACATACTCCTCCATCTACCCATGAGACGTTTCTGTGGATGGAAATGTAGATGATCTTCATTCAGAACAGGATCTTGTTACACAAAAAGAGAATTATTAATTCCTATAGTAAAACTGATTTGTCAACATTAGGATTAGATATATCCCAAATTCAGACTAAGGACGTAATGTATGAAGATATCCATTATTATCCACTCAAGGAAACAGGTTAGACATAACAGGATATTCTAGAGTCAGCAAAACAATAATTTGAAATAACGTTATCTGCAGTGGTCATTTATTAGAGCATGCTTATTAAACAAGACATCTCACAACAAGAAAAATCAAAGAACAAAGGTGCTACTACCACCATTCTGGGAAACTATGTCTCAAGCAAACGTCAACATAGGGAGCATGAAGAGTCTTTATGGTGAAACCAATGCTAATACTACAACCAGCCATGTCATGAATCTTCATCCACCCATCACCCCATCTAGGAATTGGGACCAACATCAAAATAAATATTTGAATCAAAGTACAAAGAACGTCATCAAAGCAAGAGAAGCTAAGAAGTATATCAGACAAATCAAATACACATGGATACCAAAAAATACAAAGAAAGATTATCCCTATCAAACTGCACTGGTCAAAGAAACGATGGGGGAAAATAAAAAAGGGAAAAGTATCCATCAAATATGTCCGCAAAATAAAAATAAAGCTTCCCATGCCAAGTATAAAGTATATCAAGCAGTTGGTCCTAATTCCACGTACACTTTTGTATCCACCCATCATTGCTCATCTTCCCAAGTTTGGAGAGTAAAAAATTCCAAACTATCAACCAATCCATCTTTTATCCCTAAACACACTCCATCCACACCTCCACGCATTATATCCAATTATCAAATTGACCATGTATTGGCAATGACCCTTCATCATTAGGATTCAGAAGGCACTCTATCGTGATGTGCACATAAAGACAAAGTTAACTCCCGTATCAACAAAGCAGATCAGGAATCTCAAAAGTTGCATTCAAGTGCACATATCTTGGCAAATCAACTTCTTCAAGAAGGATATCGATGACACATTATGATAGTAGCATCTACATCAACAACACCTTGTGGTTTAGCAAGAGTTTTACATCTTTCAAAAAAATCCAAAAAATAAAAGAAAAAGGATTGAAAATAGTAAAGAAAAAAATCATCCTCTAGTGAAAACCACTATGGTGGCGCTTTGGATGGGTACCATGATGAAAACCTAACAAACAAGCGTCATGTGTAAAATTGAGCATTTGCGTGTGCCAGTTTAGGTGGAAGCATCGCATCCCATCCATAATGAATCCAACATTCCATCCATCGTATCCATAATAAATCCATTCATCCATGAACCATTTATCCGATCCATTTTCATGCATCTACATCAATAGTCCAAGTTATCTTGATCTTGGTAAAAAATTTGGTCCATACTTTATGCTTGCTTATGATAAACATCTTGACATGGATCATTTTCATCGATCCTATCCTATCCAACATTATTTGAGCCATGAAGCATTATCCAAACGAGCATTCTTTATTCAAACACCTTATCTTATCACTAGATAATCCTTGGCATCCTTTGCATGCTTACCGTATCCATCCATCCATACACCTATCCAAGCATCCATCCATGTCATTTCAAACATTGCTAGACATTGGGGTCAGATATTTACATCTTGCTTCAGGAATAAATCTTGATCTATATCCTCCAACTTATGTGGTGATCCGAACATTTGGAAAACATGAAATAAAATTGGTCAAATCATTTGTGATCCAGAATCCAAATCACTAGCCTAAGGCATATTTTGACAAAAACATGTTCCTTATCAAGATTTATCTCTCATCAAACATCAATCCAAATAATCAATATCAATTGCATTTAGCATGTTGTTCAACATCACATCAAAAAATCCAAAACCAAATTTTGTTACAAATCAGGCTTCAAAATCCTAATCAATCAAATCCAATCAAATCCAATCCATCTTGGGATATTCGTCCCAATCCTTGTGTTGCTTAACACTCTCCTTTCATTTTTGTGTATCCTCAACAATGTTATCCTCGTAAATCTTGATCAATCCAACCAATCCCTCATCACCTTGCGATATCCTTCCTAATCATTGTGTTGCTTAACACTATCCTTGCATTGTTGTGTATCCTCAACAATGTTATCCATCGATCCGATCAATCAACTTTAGCTTGGTTTTCAACAAAATCCCAAAACAGAGCACTGATATCATCACACATATCCAAATCATCAAAATGATGTGAAAAATCCAAAAACATTCATAAAAATAGAAAAAGTGAAAAACATGCTATCTGAACTACGTCATCTTTGAGCTTAAATGTAGGAAAGGCTAACCTTTGATCAGCCCCCAAGACACAAAAACATTCAAAAAGCACAAAATCCAAAAAAAATCATAAAATCTCATAAAACCCCAAAACATTGGAAAAGTTGGAAAATCAAAACAGTTGTAAAACATCTTGAAAATACCAAAAACAACCTCAAAACATTTCAAAACCTCCAAAAACATCCAAATATTTGAAAAAAACCATCCATCCCCATCTCGCTTTCACCTGAAATAAACATCACGCATAATAAATCAATCGTCACCTTCATCCTTTGGCAAAAAAGTGAGAAAGAAGCAGAACAATCAACAATAGAAAATTCAAAATCAAAACAACAAGCTTTTAAATGCAAAATCAAACTCTTGAATCATTCAAAAACATGTCAATCGACCTTGTATCAATAGCCTTTCGAACAACCTATCAACTTGCCACCATCCACTAACATGTCCTAGGATGTATCCTTCCTACAATGGGCATTATCTTTTGGCAAAACACTTTGGATAAACAAAATGACATGCTGCCATCCACTAACATGTCCTAGGATGTATCGTTCTTACAATGGGAATTATCTTTTGGAAAAACACTTTGGATAGACAAAATGACATTCCGCCATCCACTAAGATGTCCTAGGATGTATCCTTCCTAAAATGGGCATTATCTATTGGCAATCATTTCAATTCTTATCCTAAACAAAACAAATCCCTTTGGCTAGAGCTATGAAGAACATTGAATAGTTTGTGTGCTTGATCTTTTCCTTTTGATTTATCTTATTGCACTCATTCCAATGACCTCTCGATGATATCTAATCAAAGAGATTTAGAGAGAAAGGAATGGGGCATCGATCATTATCTTTTTCTATGTTGTGCTTGTTGGACATTCTTGTAATATAACTCGGCGAATTCTTGCCTTGTTAGGTGCATCCTGGGAAGGTTTTCGTATGTCAAGTGTGAACATGAATACTCCTATCTATTTTTTGAGTCAAATTCCATCACACTAGGTGCAATGTCAACCTGGTTCTTTATACCTTGATGCATCATGCTTATGTGTGTTATCAAATATAAGGTAAGTGGCCCTTTTAAAATCCCAATTCCTAATAAGAAAATCATCCATTTATCATCATCATCTCTATTAAAGTTGACTTGTTGAATTATCTTCTTGTCATTATCTCATTTCTCATTTCTTCTTTCTGCGCTAACATCATACCAGGATAGTTAATCATCATCGCTAATGCATCCATCCTACATCTTCAAACCGTCAACATATTGCATATCATATCATACCATATAAGAAAAACTAATCATCTCACATGCATTTTCATCGTCGCATAATATAGATTGGTTATTCTAAGCATCTTGAAACCATCTCATCTGCATTATCATCATAACCATCCATACATCCATCTTGAACCTCTTTATCGTGAGATCGACCCTCAAATAGAACTTTTTGCTCGATCTCTTGAGGGGGAAATGTACTAGTATACTTTCTGCTGGGGAATCCGAAAAAATCATAAAATTTATGAAATTTGATTGTGGCAAGTTTATTCTTTGAACCAATGCAGCAGGTACATTGCTTCAAAGAGGGGGAAAATGTAGACATGAAAAATTGGCATCATGCATTTAATTAATTCATATTCATGCATTCATCAAATAAATCAAATTTTTTTGATTAATCTCTAAATCCCTCCATTTAAATTAAATAAATTCATCTTTAATACTAGCATCATCTCCTTTAGCTAAATAAATCAAAATATTTATATAACTAAGTCTAAATCATTTTCCATCCCCTTTTGATTTATTTTAATCCATAAATCTAAATCAAATGGGTCAAATCACCTAACCTCCTCTTATTTAATCAAATCATGATTAAATCTAATCCTAATCCATGCCACATCCTCTAGCTTTTCCCACTTGCACAAATAAATCAATTTAATTGATTTATTAATTCCTCATTTTCATTTAAAATGGCATCTTTGAGGGAATATTCTCCCAATTTGAATTTCCCTCCCACATGACTTGTCACTTCCAACATCGCATTAACTCTCCTCTTACATGTCCCCCACTTGGCTTTTAAGACCCCTTCTTCTCCCTCCAACAAGCCAAATTTCAAATTTGAAAAGGCCACCTAATGTCATTTATTGGCACATTCATCAAAACTTGCACATCCTTGGCCCATTCACATGGTGACAAGTGGCTCCTTCCTATTGGTTGGGTTTTTATCCCACATTCATCCCTTTGGCCTCTTCTCTAATCAAACTCTTCTATAAATGGAGAGGCTATCCTTCATTTTGATCATCCACAATCATCCACAATTCATGCAAAGTTACTCTCTTCACATTGAGAGCTAATTTTGTCCATCATCATAGCATTGCATCTTCATCATTGGCTTGTCAAGGGTTGGGAAAGGGAAACTTTCCATATCAAAGTGGCACCAATCCACTATGGAATAGGTTATTCACTATGCTTTTTAGGATTTCAATTAGTTTGTTTTATTGTTTTCTTTGTGAAGCATAATGGATTATTTCATAAAGAATGCTATTTTATTTGCTGGATTTAAAATAAATTCATGAGGATGTATGAAATAGAATTTAGGCTTGCAGATTTATGGTGTTACACAACTCAAAAATGCTAATAATGCAAGCTAAATAAAGGATGCAAATGATAAAATAATGCAACAACAAGTTAGGATGTGTGTACCTAGACAATCTATAAATGTCACAAGGATTCTAGAAATGTGAAAAAGCTGTCAAAATATGTTGTGGAGGACTAATATGCCCTAGGTGGTGACTTAGTCCCTTGTTGCTATTTTTCAAGGGAATCCCAAAATCTTCGGATGCCAAAACAGAATCCTGAAGAATCTATGAAAAATGCCCTATGGAGGACTGAGATGCCCTAGGTGGAGACTTAGTAACATTTTGGTTTTTTGAAATCTTTGAATATGGTCCTCAGCTCCCAAGTCTGTACTTTCTTCTCCCCATGTCTTAGGTTATGAATCTTTTGAATATAGCATGTAGGTGAGTTTCCATGAAGATGACAACTTTGCAATGCAACTTTTACAACTCTTCAATCTTGCACTCCAAATGATCTTCAAGTCTTCAAATTAGATCTACAAACACAAACACACAAAAGGGGAAAAAAATTGTTGATTGTTAGTAAATGGGGGTTTTCCTTGGTCAAACCCCTTGTTCGTAGCTAAACCTTGAAATGAAATGAAATAAAGAAGGATAATGATGAGTGAACAAAATGATATGTTGCAACTCACCAAACCCATGTAAAATATGCAAACTGGTATGAAATTTCCAACTTGAATGTAGATCTTGAATCACTTCAATGCTTGATAGATCTTGCTTTGAAATGCTTGCTTGAATCAAAATCCTTCATCAAAAATGTTAGTTCAAAAACCCACATGATATAAGATCTTTGATATGATGCTTGAATCTTGATAATGGCTCCAAATGCTTGACAAATCTGCTCTTAAATGCTCTTGTAGACTCAATTTCGCTATAATGAATGATCACTTGAAGACTTAGGATGAAAATGAGCGAATGAACCTTGTATTTATATAGTTTATCTATGCTTAATATCCTGAAATTACAACACAACAAGCCAACATATAAAATTATTAATTAAAGGAGGCTAAATCCCTCCAAAATTTGAAATTGAACCCCAAAATTAAGTCAAGGAGGACTAAGATTCCCTATGTGGCATCTTAGTCCTAAGGCCTAAATCTCAGGGTATAGACTCCAAAAGCGGCCCAATTAAGGGGTATTAAAATGATGGTACCAACGCCTGAGGGGGAAAAAGGTGCTCTAGGTGGCATTTTAGTCCTGACCTAAAAAATTAAGGACACTCAGACAAAAAAATAAAATGATCATTTATCTTTTGATGATTTTCAGGATAAGCCATAAAAGTATACATTTTATTGGGCTTGTGGATGCAAAATAGGGCCAATTAAGCCATAAAGAAGCATAAAAAAGAAAGGCAAGCCCAAAAAAGTGTGAAAATGTTAGTGTATGTATTTTACTACACTACAAACACACACAACTAGCATTCTATAGCTATTGTCATGGATCACATGCACTAAGCCCTCATGAATAAACTTTAGAAATTTATGCACAACTGAGGGAACTATGTTCATAGCTACTAGACAGGGGATGCCTAGCTTGACTTTGAAGAGTTTGGACCCTGAGATTATGTCAAAAACATGTTCACTGACTTAGGTCCACCAAGGATCAACAAAACAATGCTACCAAGGGGACACACAGAAAGTCCATCATGCATACAGATGGTGCTTACAAGTGTGTCATACCCATCTTTATGCTAGAAGTTAATTAACATAATCTCCTTGGTAATCACATTCACTTGGAATGTTGGGTCAATAAGAACACCTACCACGATGTTTCCATTAATTCGCGTAGGGATGTAAAGAGAAGATGGTTCTTTATTAAAAACCATCGATATGTCTTATGAGGTGAAGGCTATTCCGAGAGAACTACTCATAGGATACACAGAGTGGATAGGTAGATGCAAGGAGGAGGCCATCACATATACCCTAAACAATACTCTCACAAAACCCCGCAAAGGTTTTCAATTGGATAGTGACCCAACTAAGGCTTCATTTCTCAACGCCTATGGAACCTTCCATCTACACCTACTAAGGGTCATAGGTTGGGTTGTAAGGTGAAACACCTCACAAAAATCACACTTATAATGCTCCTAGGACATGAGGAAAAGACCCTTCAACACTGCTAGACAAAACCAAATTGGTTCATGTTGGGTTCACAAAAAATGTAAGAGAGGGGGACCAACCATGTTAAGGATCTAGGTCATGGAAAGCTGAGAACGGAGGGATTCCCTAACTTACGTCACTCTAATGGATGTTATAGGATGGGGATTCAGAATGACGAGCACTCTCAAGTGCTTTTTCCACTTTACAGACCCAAAAATCTGGCTAGGGCTAGATGAGTTGGTTTTTGGAGTCAATATTGCACCTTAGACACCTCTCTATCTGACAACATTAATGTGGGTCTGGGATGAAAACATGACATGCTAGTGTCACTCTAGCATGCTGGCATCCATATGGCTAGAAAATGCAAAGTACAACAAAGAAACTATCAAAAAACTACTCATAGCCTAGCTAACAAGTTTTTATGAAATAAACAAAGCAGTAAAGTACATAAAGTAAATGTGGAAATAATAAAGAAAGTAGATAAAGACTAGGGTGATGAATATTAACTCATTGAAACACCAGTTTGCCAACAAGCTCCACACACACGTTCACCTACACACAAGCAAGAGGGGAAAATTTTAGGGGTTGTATAGGGGTTTACCTCAATCAAACCCCTAGTTTGGTGTTTCCACCTCCACGGACAACCAAAAAAGCAATGGAGTAGAAATTACAATAAAGAAAAGGAAAGAGAGATTGTTGAACACTACAAAACAATACTATGCTACTCAATCAAATCACAAAAAGGAGAGTGAAGCGTTACCACCTCCATCCAAGGGCTGTCAAGGCCAATGAAGGGAGAATGCAAGCAACGAACTTGGAAAAATTACCACAGCTACAATGGTGATGAAGGGAGGTCTCACAAGAATCCAAGCTCACCACTTCTATGGCTGCCTCGCATGTAAAAAAGTGAAGTTGATGGAGTATTAAACTGATGCGATGCTCAAGTTGTGAAAATGCTAGTAGAATGCTTCAAGAGTGTGATCAAGAGATCCCAAAGTATGAAGAAGATTGAATTAACTGTCAAGAGGATGTGAAAAGATAAAGTGATAGAGAATAGAATGGATTTAAAGGCAAAAATGAGAGGGAATAAAGCCATTTTCAGGTCGGTTGGTCGCACAAAGGGATTACAACTCGACCCCAATCAGGTGTGTAATGTCCCTACAGACTCGAGAGCAAGGATTTTTTAGGGATGATAGTACGTTGTGCAGATGTCCATGTGATGCGCTCTTGTCCCTGATGAAAATTCCCCCACCAACACACAAAACACATGCTAAGTGGATGCATTCTAGATGGGTGATGTGGAATTTCTCCTTCGTATTTGATTTTCTAAGGCGAGGGTATGTGAAAGGGGAATTTACACAAGGGGTTCAAATTCTCTCCTATACAATAGTGAATTGTGTTCTCTGAATATCTCCAAAATCCATTAATTATATCTAAAATTTGAACAACATATTTTAAGTTTTAAAATGATATATATAATACATTAAAAAAAGAAAGAAAACATACTACATTTAAATGAACATACACTATAATAAGGTTAATTTCACTACTCATAAACATCCTTTTCACATCAAGAAACATAGAAAATACACAAATTATATTTAATAATTTCAAGATATCTTTAATAAATAAATTCAAAACTCATTTACAGTTAGTAGATCAAAACCACAAGTAATATCCTCAAGAATTGGATAAAATTTTATTTTTTCAACTTTGATGGAATATTGTTATCTTCATCTACTGATGATTTTACTTCTATCTTTGAGTTGTACAATATAGTAAAATTCAACATAGGTTTGGAATACCTCACTAGTCAATATTTAAGTATTCCTAAACATTTGATAAAGAAGAATATGAATTATTCATTCAAAGAAAATCTACAATTTCTCATTTCTCTCTTAGATGAAAACCTAGGCACACATTTAGCTTCTACAAGAAGATCTCTAATCCAATGCATCTACAAAAGTGGTTATTTTACTCCCTAGATTATGTGACAAAAAAAATCAAATAATATATAAATTAAAAGAAAGCTCTCTTCTTTCAAAATGATATAATTTTTTGTTGAAGGCTGATATCATTGAGAGCGAACTTTAAAAGTTGGTTGGGAGAAGCGGACATTGAGTAGCTAATACAAGTATTACAAAACTATGATAAACATGGAGTACTAGTAGTCTTATTCAACTAGATTGATAATCAGCTCCATTATTTTTAACAAAATCTTGTGATATCCCACACGCCCATTTATTTCACATTGGACTAGAATCGAATAAAGATGACATCAAATAAAACAAAAAGGGTATGTATATGAAAAATTTTGTGTTTGGAGTTTAGGTGAAGTGTATTTATCACACATTTTCTAGGCACTTTACATTTCTACTAATTTTAAGAATTTAGTCTTCTTTTTCAATTATATCTATTTTTTTATTAGAATATTTTGGTTTTGTTTTATTAAAATATTAAAATGAAAAAAATTAGAAATAAAATTTTCAAATATAGAAATATAGAAATGTGAGTATATAAAAATACTAGTCTTAATTGTATTATTTTATAAAATTAAAAAAAAAAAGAATGAAAAAACTAAAATCCTAAGCTCTATTTCATGTGATAAAATCTTTCTAAAATTTTAATAATATTTTATGAAAAAGTGCAAAGTATGGTCATACAACCATTAGTTTTTAACCTTTTTACTAAAAATATAGAAATGTCATGATATGACTATTAATTTTAATTTTATTTTATATAAAATATAGATATATGGTCATAAAACCATCAAATTTTAATTGTATTCTTGAACAAAAATGTGTAAATCATGATTATCTAGAGTATCATGGTTTGTACCATCTAGATATTATGTCTCTACATCATTAGAATGGATGGGTCACATAGGTTAGTTTGAAAATAGAACCATACCCATGTGAGAAAAAATGGATCTTATAGATTGATGAAATAAATTAATCTAGTGACTTATGTTCTCATTAAGAGTTATTCTCACACTAAATAATCTTAAATGAAACATTTAAAAATTAAACTAACTAAATATTGTTACATAGTGAAATTGTATGGATAGAACAAAGGTAGACTATTATTGAGTGATTTGTACTTTAGAAGTAGACATGATGGTTGATCATTGAGAGTATCACATGGCCATGTGAACTTTGAAATTAAAATTGATATTTATATTATGAGGTTGATCATTGAGAGTACTACATGAGTATTTGTACTTTGACAGTAACACTGATATTTATATTATGATTTATCTTATAGTTTCATAATAAAATTTACTTATGTATATTTGACATTGGCATAGAAAATTATTTATTTTTAATTTGATTTTTACTTATGTATTTTGAACATTGACAATGGCATTTATTTATGTTGACATTAACATTTATTTATACATAGTTTGTATTATTTTTTGACTTATGTATGTGTAGAAATTTTCATTTTTATATGTAAGTTTGTGTGAGACATGTTTGACAAATGTATATTTCTACCATTATGTTTATAAAAAATTGAAGTTATAATGGTTGTCTTAAGTTATTGAATCTTCACATCATAATAAAATAGCTTCTAATAAATTTATAAACATGAACATCGATTTTTTTTTTTTGATAATAGTGTAACTTATATACAAGTTTGATCTTTTACCTAAAATTATGAACATAATTAATTCCAATACAAACATGTGGTATGAAATAATAGACATGGTGGCATAATAAAGTAAGATAATAGTAAATAAGAGCATGCAAAAATTTAAATAAGGTTAAAGCATATATGGATAGTGACATAAGTAAAGTAAAAGCTATTCTAAAACTAATCCTACCATGTAAATTTTATAAGTTCTATATTTCAATTATAATATAATTTTTGTATAGTTTATTTTGTTTTCTTAAGTTAATAATATACTAAATGGAAATAATCACTTAAATATGCTCGACAATAACTTGAAAAACACATTCTTAATTCCCTCGCATGTCTAAGATGGAAGTATCATAATTGTAAAGGATGTATTTGATGCATGTCAACATAATCTCTAAAGAGGAACCTAAGATAATTAAGTTTAGGACCTTACTAAATGGAGTGAAAAACATACTACCCCTCTTCACTCCATACAAATTTATTCATAGAGATACAAGAACATGAGTAATCTAACAATAGCATGTCCCAATTTTTTAAGCTGCAACTTGCAGCTATTATTCATAATTCTCATAAAGACAAGTTAGTATATTTTTGCTTAAGATATTGATAATACATCTTATTTAGCACATTTGATTTGAGATCCATGTCTCATATCATCCACACAAGTGGATAGGAGAAGGTAGAGAGCTTGTTACCCAATGATCATAGAGTTAGTGTGACTCACTTTTGAAAAAATGCAAAAAAAATTCATAAATATGTGATTTGAGGTCCAAGATTCATATCTTCCACACAAATGGATATTGACCCAACAACCAATCAGCTTCAAATTAGTATGTTTTCGCTTCTTTGTAAAATCTTAATCCTAGGATAATACAACCGCCATTGACAGGAGCAACAAATATAAAACACAGAAACAAAGAACAGAGAAAAAAATTATTTTACACAAACATAAGACTTTTCTTTTATTTCTCCGATAATTAGAATTCATTACATATGATCTCTCTATAAAAAATTTGCATTATCAATATTAAATATAGTTCATGCATGCTGCTCATGCAAACATTAAACTAAAATAGTTTCTCTAAAAATAAGACTGCACATGAAAGTTACAATCAACATGCACGGACAAATAACTATTAAAATTAATTATTTATTAATAGCACTGCATGACATCCTCAGTGAATTGCATGGCGGTGAGGCTCATGCATCACTTTCCAACACTCTATTTATAAGCAGTGTCGTGGACACCTCTTACGTGCGCGCAGAGTTCCAACTTAGAACCATAATCAGAATTATTTCGTTAGGTCGAAGGCTTTTCAGCGGATTACTAAAATGGAGGACGGAGCTCTTCATGTATTGATGTTTCCATGGCTGGCGCAGGGACACATCTCTCCTTTTCTGGAGTTGTCAAAGAGACTCGCAGATCAGGGATTGAGGATCTCCTTTCTATCCACCCCAGCCAATATTTCAAAGATAAAGTACTCGCTCGATGAAAAGTGGGTAGGCAAAATCGATATGGAGGAACTGTCGCTGCCCTCTGTGGAGGGTCTGCCTCCTGCTGCCGACAACACCACCGATATTCCCATCGAAATGGCAGAGGTGTTGAAGATAGCTCTCGACGGCCTCGAGAAACCCTTTGACCACCTTCTGCGTCGGATTCAACCCGACTATATAATTCATGACTGTTCACAGTACTGGGCTGCCTCTGTTGCTGCCAAGTTTGGAATCCCAGCCATTTATTTCTGTATATTCAGTGCTGTGGCCATGGGTTACTTGGGATCGCCGAGCAGAATCAAAGCAAGGGAAACTACCGTTGAGGATTTATGCGCGCCACCGCCGGGTTATCCATCGTCTGTCATTGCTTTGAAAACATTTGAAGCGAGCCCATTGTTAGCATCTTTTAACGGCCAGGGCGGAGAAGACGTGACAGTTCTGGATCGGTTTTCTAAATCTAAGGAGGCTTGTAGGCTTATGCTCGTCAGATCAAGCTTTGAATTAGAAAGCAAGTATATTCATTATCTGGAGGCAGTGCACAAAAGGCGGGTGGTTCCAATCGGTATTCTTGCACCGGAGACCACCTCAATCCCGGCCGACGAAAAGAACGAGTATCTGCGATGGCTGGACAATCATCCGCCCGTTTCTGTAGTTTACGTGTCGTTTGGAAGCGAGTGCTTTCTGTCAAAGGAGCAGGTTGCTGATTTGGCAGACGGACTCGAGAGCAGCCATGTTCCATTTCTGTGGGTTCTGCGCTCCCCTCGCTACAAAGACGATTTCGCCACATCAGCAGAAGACAGAGCGAGGGCATTACTGCCCGAGGGGTTTGAGGAACGCACGCGGGAGAGGGGTGTGGTGTACTGCAAGTGGGCCCGGCAGCAGCAGATTCTTTGCCATCCTTCGACGGGAGGGTTTGTGAGCCACTGCGGGTGGAGCTCTGTTTTGGAAGCTCTGAGGTTCGGGGTGAAGATAATAGCGCTGCCGATGCATAATGTTCAGGGACTCGACGCCCGGCTCGTAGCCGAGGAACTCCGCATTGGCATGGAAATCAGCAGGGAAGAAGATGGGAGTTTCAAAGCGGAGGAAATTAAGAGGTGTGTGAGGGAGGTTATGGTGGGAGAAGAGGGACGACGTGTGGCGGAGAATATGGAGAAGCTAAGAGAGAGCTTGTTTGGAAAGGAGGATATCCAAGAGAAATACATACGCGAATTTATTAAGCACCTTCTCTAGTTCTAACCCACCGTCTTTGTTGTTACGAATCTTAGCGCGTCTGAAAATTTCATTGAGAATCACTTTGTTGGAATCCAGTGAAGATGGTTGTTACAAGTGTCTGTAATAGTAGTATTGTTTGGTTAGTCGATAAGTAAGTAATGATATATCAATTCAAGCGAGGTTGGATAATAGTTGGAAATAATAAATTATTTCTAGTTGTATGCATTTATTCTTGTAGTATTATAATAGAAGTGTTTTTTTTGGTAGTTGGATGCATCAAGACAAAGATTTAAAGATAGGTTACATAATAATTTGAGATTAACAAATTCTTGCTAGATGAATGTATCATGAGTTTACTAGATCGATGAATAGTATAGTTAAAAATTCAAACTATAAAATAACTCTCAAGAAACTAAAAAAAAAAATCGTCAAAGAAAATAATTATTAAATAAATTTAAATAAAATAATTAGTTGCAAGTTACATATATTAATTTCAATACCTACGTAGACATGCATGAGAAACTACTCTAGTTTACTTTTTGACATACTGACATTTTTCCTTAACTTTCGTCAATCAACATGGATATCATGTTTTAATTATATTTTTTTTTATAATTTAAAAATATTTTTTACATGTACATTTTATTTATTTAAAAGAAAATATGTTTGATCTATTTTCTAACAAAAATAAAGAATAAATTAAATTACAGATAATTTTAGAAATTTGTAGACACATAAGGAATTATATATTGAATTATAAATATCAATAAGAATTAGGAATAGCTTAAGAGGTTTTAGTCCATTTCCTAATGAGGGTATATTTAAAAATTATTTAAGAACTTTTAGTCTATTTTCTAATGATAGTTCTAGATTAGATGAGATATTCTATTTTTGGTGATGTTCCATGAAATATTGTGCAACTATATTTTCAATATAATTATCAAATGAGATATTATTTTACACAATATTCATATAACTATTGTTTCAGAGGTTATTGGATTAGTAGGTGCATGTGTACATGCTTCACACCATTAATATACCCTAAATTTCTAGCTATGCATGGTTTCTATTTAAATAATGACCAAAATCCATTATATTTAGATTTACCTTATTATATGGGATAGAAGTGTGGTACAATAAGTGACATACATGCACACTATCATCCAGATTGAGAGCATCCTCAACAAAGAGAATCGGTTGCTCAAAGGATGCCTACATCTACTCTAGGTTTCAAATTTATTGTTAACCATGTGGTTATTGCTTCCCAAAGGAAAGTAATTGATGACCATTGTAAGCAGTTGTTCTAGGGCTAAATCATTTCCTCAAATTAGGTGGATAAATAATTATTGAGGCATTCATGCAGGTCATCTATATTATATGGAGCACCATCATTGTAGTGTGATCTGTATCATGTTGTGACCTTTCCATCTCCAAAGGATCGTGATTTTATCAATCATGTTGTTTTTATTCAAATGGTAAATTATTTTAACCTAGACCTATGAACCAGTTCAGATAATAGTATATAAGAACATGAAAAAAATTAAATCAGGATAAATCATATATGCATAGTAACATAAGTGGAAACAAAAGATATTCTAAAACTAGCCATGCCATATAAATTTTATAAGTTATATATTTCAATTATAATTTAATATTTTTTAGTTTTCTTTGTCTTTTGAGTTAAGAAATACTAAATGAAAATAATCACTTTTAAACATTTTCAACAATAACTTAAGAAACACAACCTAGTTCCCTCACATTTCTAAGATGAAGTATCATATTTGTAAGGGATGTACTAGATACATATCAATATAATTTCTAAAAAAGAATCTAACATACTTACGCTTGAGATATCACTAGAGAAAATAGAGTTAAAAAAATCTACTACTCTCTTCATCCAATAAAAAATTATTCATAGAGTTACAAGGACAATAAGCAATCAAATAATAGCATGTCCAACTTTTTATCCTAAGTAAAAAAATTTCAACCAAATTTTAACTTTTTATAAATTATAGCAAGCAAATTAATAAATTAAACTTGTAGCCATTAATCATAATTCATATCATCAAGACACTAAAGGGATTGATATCATCCATAAAAGAGGGTAGATCCCTATCAACCATAGATGATGCTTCTTATGGATCCAACTATAGCAAGCAAACTAATAAATTAAACTTGCAATCATGAATTGATATCATCCACATAAGAAGGTAGGTTCCTATTGACTATAAATGGTGCATCTTATTGACCCAAATATACATCTTAATTTATAACAAAGTTATAAATCAAACCTACAATTAGAAATTGATATTATCCATACAAGAGGGTGGCTTCCTATTAACCACAGTCGATGCATCTTATTGATCCAATTATAACAAGAAAAATAATACTAATAAATTAAACTTGTAGTCATAGATTGATATCATCCACACAAGAGGATAGGTTCCTATTAACCACAGATGATGCATCTTATTGACCCAACTACTAGCTTCAAATAAGTAGGTTTTCACATCTCTTCTTTGCCTCATGGGGCTAATTCGAGTTGATGTTGGAAACACAACTTCATAAGTAGTGTTGTTGACACCTCTTATGTGTGTGCACAAGAGTTTCAACTTGGAAACATAATTACAATTATTTTATTAGTCCAAAGGCTTTTCTTTAGATTACTTAAAATGGAGTACATAGCCCTTCATCTATTGGTGTTTCCATGGTTGAGGAATGAACAAATCTCTCCTATTCAAGAGTTGTCCAAGAGACTTGTAGATTAGGGCTTGTGGTTGAGGAACTCCAAGTCAACATGGAGGTTGGCAGGGAAGAAAATGGGGGTTTAGAGTAGAAGAAATTAGTAGATGTTTGAGGGAAGTTATGATGGGAGATGAAGGGACAACGTTTGGCACAAAATATTGAGAAAATAAGAGAGAGCTTGTTTGGGAAGGAGGAAATCCAAGAGAGTTACACAAATTTACTAAGCACATTCTCTAGTTCTGACCCACCATCTATGCGATTTCAAATCTCTACCACGCCTCTAAAGATTGAAGGGTTTCAAAACTTTAGTTCGATTCCATGTCATGTTCAATAAAAGTCCACTCACTTATTACGACAAATCAAAAAATTATATAGTATATTTGAATTTTATATGCATTTCTTAAGAACCATCGTGATGTATTTAATTATATACTAACATATATATCTTCAAAATAATCTATATAAAATACTTCCCAAAGATATCTTCTAAAATACTTATTTAATTTATTTCTATTATGATATTATGATATTATTAATATTGTATTATTCTATTATTACAATTTAAACTAACTGCCTAAGTCTGGCAAAAATAATCTAACACAAACTAGAAACTGAAAAACCAAGTTAGTTGAAAACTAAGGAAAACGTGAAGTTAGAAATAATATTGGCATTCCCAAAATCTAGATAGTTGTAATATGGGTATAAAATATGTGGGATATTTTATAATCTTCAATGGAGTTAACGGGTAAGATTGGCTATTACTATAAATGAGGTGGGGAAAGCTTGAACATCAATATTTATACTATTGTCATCATTACTTACCTATTTCCAAGAATGCCAAAATTGAACTAATTTTACCCAAGAGCAAGGTGTGTTATAAAGAAAAAAGTAAAATAGAGAAGTTGCAACAAATAATTGGAAACAGCAAGCTCTGAACAACTTACTGGTAAGGAACATTTTACGAGAATGAGATTAAAGCCACAAGTAAAAATGAAATGAACCCACCATTTTTCTTAATGCGGATAGGAGACCACAGGACCTGTGGGATAATAAAATCACATACAATTTAAGCTATATATTTTGCAAATTAATGTCATCCAACTTCATAGTTATTTAAATACACATGCCTAAGCTATAGAGCATAGTCAATGTAATCGGCTGAAGACAAAAGTAAATGAAGAAAGACCAACTTCATCTCAAAATGACAGATTGCAAAGAAATTGAGAACTCAACAAGGTGCCTTACAAGCCTTCTGAAGGTGAGTAGTTTCGAATAGTCTTCTTTTATAGGGTTTCTATGGAAAAGAGGAGATGTGATTCAAAAACAAAATGAAAATTCTAACTTGATGGATTATATAAATTTAATTATTTTTTATTATAAATTTCCATTTTATTTTATATGGAGAATCACCACAATCTAGTATATTGAGCATATTTTTAATGAAATCATAAATAATTATTAGGAAAAATATCTATCTAATTTTTTAAAATTTATATTTGATAACAAACCAAAATTCATATGAGGTTTTATGTGATGATTTGACTCAAATATTAAATGAGACATCTAGATGTCCATAATTTTTCAAACAAGAAATTAAATTGATCAATTATACAAACATAGTTTATTTTACAAAAAATGACATCTACAAGAAGATGTTTTGAGGACTCAAAGGACCCCATGAGAACCATTGAGTAATTCCTTAAAATAATTTTATGGGAGCCATAGGTAAATACTTGCCTTTGCAATATTAAATTAAAAATATTTATCATAAACTTAAAATGTAACATGATAAGGTTAAAGTGGATTGAAAATGCATGAAATGAGGTAGAAAGAATGATATATGACATACCATGATTAATATTTTCACATAATTTAATCACTTCTTCATCATGATTTCAATAAAACATTTAGACGATACACATTGACATAGAGTAGATAAAACCACCTAAATGAATTACAATAAACTATAACTCATTTTGGGATTTCAATCATATACAATTCTCCCTTATGATTTTGGCATTGGAGTTGTCTTCAATTTGATATAATTTTTTAAAATATAATAAATCATGACAATTCTTGAAATCTAAATATATTTGACATTTTTTACTAAATGTGGGTCCTAACATGATAACACAAATAAAATGTCAAAAAAATGATCATATATGATCGTTCATCGTGATGGAAAATAGTGATCTAGAAATATTAAAGTTAGCACCTATTGTACATGGTATCATCAATATAATTTTGTATGGAGAATATGGCAATGACATGCTATTGTATGTTAGAATCATGACATGATTTACTAGGCATGCTATTTTGTATGAAAATTAGCCACTACCTACATCATGATAGAATCCCCTTTGACTAGATGATTGGTTAGTTTTTCCATCTTCTAACTTGAGAGCTTTAAAATTTGGATCAACCATCCTAATTATGATAATTAAATAATCACAATCTATACATATGCTACTACTAACAAATATTGGAAGTAAGATTATTCTTAGGTTTTAGCTCTTTAGGATAAATAATAGTCATGCATATCCAACCTCATAATAGAATCTAAAATCATAAATACACGAAAATGTGATCCTCCCTATAATCTAATTAAGTTATCATGTCATGAATAATAATAATTAACTATATTTAGTTATTTAATATTCATAAAAAATATTACTTAATAGTTAGAATTTCAACCATTTATTTATTTTTAATTTAGTACTTATACTTATCCATTTGTTATTTTTAGATCAATCTATCATAAGTCAAATCAAATCAAATATATCTAATTCTCTTTAAATTTTTATCATTATATGCTACTAAAAAGCGAGTAGTAACAATAAAATAATTCATATTGAACAATTTAATTGAAGCAACTATTTAGGTTAAAATTTATTTTTACTTTAGTTAGTGCATAATGTAATCATAGATTCTCTTCTAACATCTACTAAAGTTTACAAACATTGAGTTCTATCTTTAAGATTCCCTAAAATATACATTAATTTCTATATTTAGGTATATTATTGGTTAAATAGCAACCTAAACCTTCATTTGTACATCTGTATATATGTAGGGTAAACTAGGTCAAACATCTATAATCTAGTTGGTTAACTCCCTTTTTTATAGTAACTAAAATAATTTATCATAAATATATATGCATTCCAAAGTAATTTATCTAAAAACTGGTTTTAATTTGATATTATACATCTTATTTCAACATTACACAATTAATCAAGTTCCATTTAACTTACTCTTTTAGTTATTTTTTCTTATTTTGGCATTTAAGATGTATGAGATGATATAGGTTTGTCAATAGCTTAATTGCATTGTGGTGCCCAATGATATGCATATATTTTTGCATGCAAGAAATGAAGTGTCATATAGTTTTCTTAGAGTCTCTATCATTCCCAATTTATTCATCTAGTGACTTAGGTATGACTTAGAACCTCTGAGATAATAATTCTAAGGTTAATTTACTTCTAATATGCATTAATTTTATATAGAAGTGAATGTAAATGGTACAAATTAAATTTAGCCACTAAGTCCAAGAAAAAGTAGATTTCTTAAAAGAAGATTATCATTAATATAATGTTCATTCTAGATCTAAATAAACTACATTTCCTTAATCTCGCTTATGCAAAAAATATACTATATTCATGATTTTCATGATCTATAGTGAACAATGTGTTTTCTAAAGATTTTTTCAATCCATCAATAATATCTAAAATTTAACTTATTTTATGTTTTAAAATGATGTCTACAATACATAAAAAAAAAATGAGAATATACTACACTTAAATCAACATACACTATAATAAGGATTTTAATGAAAAATTCCAAACTCATTTTACAATTACTAGAGAAAACAACAAAATTGGAAATTTTTTTTCTTTTTTCAACTTTTATAGTGATGATTTTACTTATATATTTGAGTTGTAAGATATAGTAAAATTGAGCATGAGATTGGAATACCTCACTAGTCAATATTTAAGTATTCTTAAACATTTGATAAAGAAGAATGTGTATTATTGATGTTGAAAATCTATAGTTTCTCATCTCTCTCTTGGGTGAAAAATTAAGTACACGTATAGCTTCTACAAGAATATCTCAAATCGAATGCATCAATAGAAGTGGTTATTTTATTCAGTAGATTATATGACAATTTTTTAAAATAATATGTCAATTAAAGAAAGTTATCTTCTTTTAGATTTTCACAATCTACAAATGATATTTTACCTGTTTAGGTAGCTTAACAATTCCATGCCTTAAAAAACTCTAAATCCTCAGTACCCATGGAAGTTTAACATTCTTTATTGACCTAATTTACACATGGTGAAGACCTCATCAGCTAACCACACTACGACCTCCAAACTTTCCTAAATCTCATTGGTAGTGATTATGTCTATAGTCCAACTTGGCATTGGGATGCAATCCCATAAATATTTTATTGTGCAAAGATAGAAGGCAATTGAACCATAGATTTTTGTCACCAATGCACTTCTCTAGCTCTTCTAGGGTTTTTCACATAAAAGGAGAGAGGTAGGGCCAAAAATGCTAAAGGGTTCATTCAAATTATGTTATGTGTGATGTTATCTAAGGTAAATGAAGTGAATTAAATGCAATTAAGTGATCTAAAAGACTAATTATGAATGAAAAACTAATATTTATGCTATATTGGAAAACACACTATGATATGCAAACAATGAACTAAGAATGAATAAAATGCAAAACAAAAGGAGAAAGGCTGAATCATAGTGCACCTAGGAAAGATTTGAGGAATCTGAAATGGTCTAACTATTGTCTAAAATTACTGAAAATCAACAGTGGGACTCATTTGCCCAGGGTGGTGAATTAGTCCTGCTTTTGGTGAAAATTATCAAGAACCAGTTTCTTACTGTCGGGATCTAAAATTTGACAAAACCTATATTTTCATTCTTAAGGTGGGACTCATTCACCACTAGTAGAAAATAAGTCCTCTCCCAAAATTTTGAGAAATTAGGAGACAACTCTACAACACCAGATCTAAAAATGTCTACTTGTCGGGTTACCGAAGTCAGTTCTATAGGAAATGGACATAAAACCTTCTCTAAGCTTTAAATATGATTGATTTGACTTGAAGCACCTAGTTGACTTGTTGACCAATCTTCAATCACCTAAATGCTTGTTAAATCTACATACAAAGGTCTGCAAACACACATGCAAGAAGCGAAAAATGGTTGAGGGTTAGCAAATAGGGGTTTGCATTGGTCAAACCCCACTTGGGTAATCAAACCTCAGTGAAATAATGGAATGAAATAGAATGATAAATAAATAACATGCAAGTGCTATCAACTTACCAAACCCTTGTTGATGAAAATATGAAGTTGTATCAATTCATGCTCTACAATGCTTGAATAATGCTTGATTTGATGTTGTAAGATGGTTGAATTCTTGAGTGAATAGGTGAATGAGTCAACTTGATGAATGGGGGTTGAAATGGGTGTAAAAACACTTATTTATACAATCTTGTGCCTTAGTAACCCATTAATACCTCATCACAGGCAGGCATCAAGTGATTTTGAATAAAAACCCGAAAGGAAATTTTAAAAATTTTGAATTTGGAGCCAAGGGATTAGGTCACCACCCATATGGAAATGGGTCCCACCTAGGACCTATTCCTAAAATGGGTGTCAGTGTAATCTTATGTTAATATTATTTGTTGAGTTTACATTAAAAAATGCACTTAATTAAGGCTTATAAGGGAATAAAGGGGTCAAATAAAGCATAAGCAAGGTGTAAATAGTGAAGTTATGCTTGGAAAAGCATGAAATCTTGTTACAAGACTTTACAACACTTAAAATGGGACTTGCCAAGTGATTAAATGGTGTTTTTAGGTGGTGTTGTAATTAATAAAGTCTAGAAGGTGTAGAAATGTTTTACAACACCCTTCTACAAGATGCCATTATTTGATTTAGTACCTAAATATGCATTAATTTAAATATTACAACATAAAATCAAAGAAAAATAGACCAAACATCATGAAACCAAGAGACCACAAAGATAGCAGAAATGACAAGGGGCCATTTTTCTGTGACACATTCTACATTAGTGAGAGGATGCACTTGCTTCAAACTCACACTAAAGTAGCCACGAACATCGGGAGGAGGGTTCAAATGTACTTACATTAGCAAGATGGAATAACAATGATAAGCAGGGATGATCAAGCCCCCAGGATGAAGATCCCATGGAAAATTAAGCATAATAAAAAAAGAAACACACAAGTGAAAGAGAGAATCAAAGGAAGCTTCATTCATTTTTCCAACTAGTTGTGGATTAGATCTAGGCTGATTGTGATAAAAAGAGAATGCATACTCACTTTGGGGCGACAGAACTCATGGTGGTCCACTGGGTGAGAAGGACCAAGTATACTCACTATGGGGCCACAGAACTTCTAGATGTTTGCGGAGTGAGAAATCCTAAAAGGGGATAGGAGAGATACATACGCTAATTGGTATGCACTCATGAACACAAAGGTGGCTATGGGGAAATTCATGCCACTAGATGGGTTTCCCGCTCAACCATATCAAAGTTATACCTCCTAATAACTTTAACAAGGTGCCAAAAGGGAAAATGTTGTTTCATTCTCCATGAGAAAAGAAAAGATCCGTATGCTTAGAAATCATGAACAAAAAGGAAGGTACCACAACAATACAAGTTGTGTTATGCAAGGTGGCAAAAAAAATGAAAAATGTAAAAATGCAAAAATGTAAAATTTAACATGTAAAATGTAAAGAGTGTAAAAGATGTTCAAAGGAGTCTTGTTGAGTTTATGTAAGGTCAATTACTTCGGGAACATTGTGTCTAATGTCTCCAAGAAAGGACCAATCAAATAATAGCATATTCACAACTTAGGGGATGCAGTGCATCGCATCAAGCCACCAAGAGGAATGTAATATGCTAAGATAGATCACACTTATGAAGGAAATCACATCCAATGTCATACACAACTTGTGAAAAATGCATCATATGAATGACAAGGCTACACTAGGAACCAAGAATGTGAATGAATTATGGTAATGTATGCCCCCCACTTTAAAGGAATTGATACACATCATTCTGTGAGAAATTACATTAAAGTAGAGAAGGAAAGAAAATGAAAAAAAGAAAAGGAAAAACAGAGATGAGGGAGCCAGCTTGGGAAAATATACCCAGAGTCCATGTTTCGGAAGTTAGGCTAAGTCATATCAATGAAAGGAAAATAAAAGAGAAACATGACATTTCCCCTAAGAAAAGAACACTGAAGTACATAGGGATCTATGGCTTTTTGGGAGTTAGTATGTTAGAATTGTTGCAATATTTTATGAAAGAGAGAACTAAACTTTCATCATTCCCAATACATAGAACTAGAAGAATATTAACTAAAGGAATGAAAACAAAAGGAAAATAAATTCCATTTTGGAGGTCAACATGGAAGAGACATTAGGTCTCAATACTTTACATCATCCCCAAAAGGAAAATGAAAACAAAAAGAAAGAAAATGAAAAGAAAAAATCTTTTGGGTCCAACATGAAGGAGACACTTTGGTCCTCAATGCTTGCATCATCGCCAAAGGAAACTAAAAAGCAAAAAATGAAAAAGAAATTACAACACTTGGTCCAACATGGAAGAGACATAGGGCATCTCACTGCACGTCATCCCAAAGCAGGGAGCCTAAAGAACAAAGGAAATTAAGAAAAGACATGAGGACCTTTTGGGTCATAATGGAAGAGACATAGGGCATCTCTATGCTTTGTGTCATCCCAAAGAGAATAAAAAACAAAAGAAAAAAAGTGAATACATGACATAGAAGAATAGAAGGTGATGAAGAAGTGTAAAAGAGAGAGGAACATCAAACACACATTACTGAGGGGAACACAATACACATGAAGTGCAAAAGGACAAATAAAGAGAAATGCAAAAGGCTAGTTAAGTGAATGCGAGTCAACCATCTAACATGCCATTCACCTCCCAATCATGTTCAGTATAATGTGAGGGTGGTTTACTGTCGAAAGGAAGAATGGAAAGTGTCGAACTAGGAGTCATACCTGTTGGAAAATATGCCTCAATCTCATAGGCTGAAACCTCTGAGAAAGCATAGTTGCTGTGACATTCCTGTTGTCTGGCTGACTGGTAGTGTTTTTCTCATGTCGCCAAGACAATTCTTTTGTCTTGCCGAAGGAGCCTATCGCTGTGACTTATGGCCTTCACTGTAATCTCCTACCGAGTGGAATGTCTCGGTGATAGAAGGGTTTGTTATCGGGCTTCAAGGAGACTCATGGTGACTTGGAGTATTCGAAGGATTTGGTAGGAAGTCATGGCAACCGGGAGAAGTCTCATCGATAAGCAAGTTTGGGGTGACTTGAACTCTCAGGAATATCTCTTAACGACTGAGGAATGTCTCACCGACGGTATACACTCGGGCTAATAAAGGGGTCTCGGTGAGAAGTCTTGGTGATGATAGGGAGTCTTGCCGATATCGACATGACCTTTGGTCTGTCTGGCCGATGAAGAAATCGGTACGACTTGTTCCTATTGGCATGAAGTCTTGGTGATGAGAGTTTGTCTCACTGCTGTGATGGGAAGTATTAGGTATGACTCTTGAGCTTGACATGAAGTCTTGGCGAACGTGGATGTCTGGCCGACAGGATTGACTCGGGGTGACTTGGAACTTGCGGGGTGAAGTCTTAGTGACGGGTGTTGGTCTTGCTGACGGAAGCACATTTTGATATGACTTTGGAACATCAGTATGAGGTCTTAGCAAAGAGCAATAATCTTGCTGATGGAATCCTGACTTCGGTGTAACTCTTGGCGACTGTTGTTAAGAGATTAGTATAACATGAAGCTCAGTGTGAGGTCTCGGTGAAAGATGATAGTCTTTCCAATGAGAACATTGACCTCTACGTGACTTGAAGACCTCAGTGAAACCTCTTGGTGACAATTGAATGTCTTAGCAATGGCATTGGCAAATGAGTTCAACTGAAGGTCGGTGAGAGGTATGGCCGATCATGTTGATGAAGTGACTCTTGCCGATAGATGGATGCTGATAGGAATACAATGGATTTTGGTATGACTTGATGACTTCGATGTGATCTCCTAGCAATAGCAATACTCTCACCAATGAGCATGCTAAGGTCGAAGCAACTTGTAAGATCGGTGGAACCTCTTGCCGATGGAGACGACTCTTGGCGACAACGTGTAAACGGGTCTTGTGGCATCGGGGAGACACTTCTTGTGTCTCACCGACATGCAACACAAGTTGATCGCTGTTGACCGAGTGAAGATTGTCCTACGTGGTGTGATGAGGACCAACCCAAGAAGGCAGAATGTGAACCATTGCAACCATTTCTATGTGGAAGGTAAAATCTACACTAGAGTGGAAACATCTTCATTATGATGATGATGCTGAGTTGGTGATTGCTTTTCTGACTATTGATAACAAATGCATATATGTATGCATTGGACATTCTGGATGTAGAGAAGAGAGAAGGAAGTTGATAAGCCAGAAAGCAGAAGAGCTGAGAGCTAGAGAGAGAGAACTATAGAGTAAGTACTGAGTGGCTAGCCAAAAGGCCAAAGCCATGAGGTCAAAGCAGAAGAGAGAAGAAGGTTTTGTTGCTAGAATCTCTCCTGGCCATGAATGCCATGGTTGATCTCTCATGTTGAGTTTGCTACTAGTTGTTTCCAAAATGAACAAGATAAATCTCTGAAGAGGCTATGAGCCTGAATTTGTATTGTAACCATTATGTTGCTGAATAATATAATGGATCAATCTTTGGAGTGTGGGGTTTTTTATCTGAGAGAATTTTTCCCATGTAAATCTTTGTGTTCTGATTTATGTCTTGTCTTTCATCTATGTTGATTATGTTTCTAGAATCTATCATTGCTTGATGTTGAATTTACATGTGATTCTTTCAGAAGGATTAATGTGGGAATTAACTATGTCTGTTTCCACTTTAGGACATAGTTGTAAGTGTCTTTGAGGTAAATCAAAATTGAAATACTTAAGGTACCAATGTTCTTAAAGATTTCTCTGAGATGCAATATAAATTTCCTTACAAGTGGTATCAGAGCCATCTTCCGGTTGCTAGTTTTGGGTATTTCTCCTATGAAGATTTCTTAGCTTGTTAGGCTGGAAGAAATCTGGAGGAATGGACTGACGTATTGATCCTTTGATGAGTGGAAGCCTTGTGGTAGTCTGAGACAGCATGCAACTTGAAGGATGGTCAAGATGGCATAGGGAGTTGATCATGTTGTGATTTGTGTCTCTTGGCTGGTAGCAGTTTAACCTTGGAGTATGAGGTGGATTTCTATGCTTCATGGTTGTGTAGCAGTAAATCTTTCATATTGGTGTCTGTGTGGCAGACTCCTAGGTGATATGGAGAAGCCTAGGTTGTTTCTCAACCATGGAAGAGAGTGCTTATGCTAGGTGGTGTTCCCTAGTGTTGGAAGGCACAGTTTCCTATTAACCTCAAATACATAAAGGCTATGGAGTTAATCATTAGATGATTTGCAAGCTTCTGGAATAGCCTTTCTCTTTTTCTCGGATGCATGTACATGTTGGTGGTTTTAAATTTATGGCTGAAAAGGCACAGATTTTCAACTAAGCCCCATTGTTTCCTTTTTAAGGATGTTTTATAGCTGCATGGCTGATGGTTTTCTGGAGTTTACATGGTTAAGAAAAACTTGTGGTTATGTGGAGTTGTTGATAAGCTATTTTCTAGAGCCTAACTTTTGGGGTGTTGTTGGATGAGATAGTTGCAGTTTTGTATGGTTTGAGAAGGTGTGATTTATTCTCTACATGGGAGTGTTGGTACTTGGTTTGTCACTTAGCATTCATGTGGTGGTACTTGTGAGTTCCTTGATTATGGTGCTCATTGTGGACATGATTGGAAAATCATATTTGGATTGATTTGGTGTTTGAGTCATGTTGTCTACGTGGTGATTCTCTTTGTTATCTCAGTGTTGCAGTTTCCAATGCGATGATGGGTTTGCATGTTTGATTTTTGTGATCTATGAGTTATGCGGTTGACGGATTAGCTACCCATTGGCTGCAGTGAGATAACTTGGATGTGGACTGTCTTTATCCCATGAGGTTGATTCTTTGCATGTGTAGATTTGTTAGCTGACCTTGTTTGTGGTCACTTGTGCATCGGTGTGATTGTTTTGAGATGAGAGGATGGATATTCTTGAGTACCTGAATGAGTGGGATTAGGAGGAACACAGAGCAAATTAGTCCATGATGTGGAAGCTTAGATTATGTTTCGATTGGGAGCTCTACTTGATGTGTGGGTTCATCACACCTTGGTGGTGAATGGTCTTCTTGAGTGTGAGATGTTTCTGGGATCTGACTGGCAGAAGGGGTTCTTTATTTTGCATGGACATTGTTGAAGATGTATCTTGGATCCATGGTGGATGCTTACTTGGAGTCTTTGGGCGTTGGTGGTGATTGACCCAATTGATGATGGTTTTGAGTTTATTTTTCTTTATGTCATGTATACTCTTGTTGTGTGGTGGAGTTTTGGCATTGTGCATTGTACTTGAGACAATGGTGAGGTCACTTGAAGCATGGAATCTCCTATGGGGATGTGTAGATCATGGTGTCATGATAAGTTCTTGATTCAGATGATTGGAGCTTTGATAGTGGTCTGGTAATTCTTTGTGTATTAGGTGCTTTGATCATTTTCTTGGTACTTCGTGATAGTGCGGTAATGCAGTTGAAGTTTAGCATGAGATGATCGGTTTCTAGTACTCATGGATACATGAAGAATAAGGTGAGGCTATCTTTCTCTTGTGAGAGAAGTGTTGCTATTTGTTATTCTTGGTGAAGTTTTTTAGCAGAAAGTTCAAGAAGCCTACACCTTGGTTGAACGTGAGTTCAATAAGAGACCTATGAGGAATATTTCTCTTGGATTAGTCATGATGACTTGTATCTTGAAGGAGTATTCTCGTTCCCACTCTTGGTCTACTCGATAGCTTATCTGAAAGGTATTTGGCCCATTGTATTTTTCAGATGTGTTTTATTAAGTTCGCTTTCATGATATGGATCTTGAATTACTGTTTAATGATTATGGAGGATTCATAGTGGAAGTTGTACTGTTTTGTTTGATCTCCTTGTTGCTAATGAGAATTGTTAGGAGATGTTGTATGGGTTGATTTCCTAAACTGGGGAATGAAGTAATTTGATCTTCTTTAAGAAGATTACATCCATGTTTTTTAAATTCAGTTTGATCTTGGTGATTGAATACATGGATTTTGTTAAGGCCTTCTTTTGGGATGTGAAAAAGATCATTCTTGACACAGCTAGCTATTAGAAGTGTATGTAGGAGGATAATCTACAAGAAGATGATGTGCAGATTTTCTCTCTGTGGTCGTGAAGGTTTGTAGTGAGAGAAATGTTTCTTGTGGAAGGTTGTTGCAGGTTGTGCATATCATTGTGGATTTTTCCTTGGTACTATATGGTTACATTTTCTATGTGTTGGTATTGGTAGACTTGCGATGCCTTTGATCTTTCAGATCTGGATTACTTAGGCTATGGGAGTTTCTGTATGTTTCTTGTCATTTTAGATTGGTTGACACTTGGAGCTTGTATTTGCTATTAATGAGTTGGTTAATGAATTGCCAAAATTTTACTAATGGTGATACCTATTGAGGTATGTGAAATTGGATGGTATAGCACAAGCTATGAGTGCTATTTTCAGTCGTGTGGGTTATCAGTTGGATGGAAGCAGTCAGTCTGATTGTTGTTCTAACTAATGTTTAATTTATTTTTTTTGGAGAATGACTTCACTGTTGTGGTCTGTTTGAAGCTTTGAAGTTGATATTGCTTCTGTATAGCGGGGCGGGTGCATGAAGTTGGGTACCAATTTTCTAGCCACTTCTGAATTTTAAAATGCACTTGGAGTTATATAAAATGAAGTGCGTTATAATGCGCTACCGTTATTCAACGTTGGCCTTGGAATACCAAAGGCTTGGAGGGCATTTCAACAAAGACCCGAGAGCGTCTTTTACCAAATTCTACAAAATTTTCACACATAATGGGAGTCGATACTCACCATCAAGATTTGCATCTAGTTCAATGACAAAATCAAAACATGGGTAATGTTAGGTTCTCTCTTAGCTATCCAACAGTAATTTTTCCTTTTGACAATGTTAAGCCTTTTCATCCGTAATTTTTCTTTTGTTTGTATGTTTGTTTTTCCAAAAGTAGTGTTGAAGTTTTTTTGTTATAAGTGCTTAGTTCTCAAAATTTTCAAATAAATTACATTTTTTAGAAACTAGACTACATTCTACACATATTAAAAAATATATATTTTCAATTAATTTTCAAAATTTATAGGGGTAGCATGAACAAAATTCTATTTTTAGGAAGTGTCCACTTTGAAAATTAGTGAAAAATCAAATATTCATTAAAAATTATTAGAAAGAATTGTACACCAACTAGATGCTATTAGCTAACTTCTAACCATAGTGATTTTAAAAATACTAAAAAAAGGTTCACTATATGAGGGTCATACAAGAGGTTCTATGTTATGTTTTTCTGACAAAAGCAACACCAATTTTCCTTTAATCCCTCTTGAACCCATAATCTCAACCATTTTCAAAAGAATAAATTAGTAGTTTAGAAAGTAGACTCGGAGCACTTCGATCCTTGTTTTTGTTCAATCTCAAAATTTCTAGTGTAACTATCCTCAATTTCATGTCCAAGGTCAGCATTTCTTAATTTAAGAAAAAAAAAGTGGCCACTTAAGCCCCCTTTTTGGGAACCATCTTGGTGCACTTACCCAACGTTTGAGCACAGTGAAGTGGTAGTAGTATCTCTTTGGTGATATCACTAGGATATTTTGCTTGTGTTTGTTGGAATGGTACTTATTCACTTTGGTGATGTATCTTTCTTCCACATGTGGAAAATGACAAGATTATTGCTTGAATGGTGGACATCTTAGATGTTGGAGCATAATTCTTGATAGAGCATGAGAGCATGTTTGAGATCTATGTGGTTTCTTGGAAGGCTATGATCAGTTGCTTTGTTTGAAAGTGAGTTGCAGTTGGATGCACAGTGCTGTTGCGGATTATGCAGTGGACTATTATCGTGTGGAATCATGTTGATCCAGAGTGTCTTGAGTATTCTGCCGAGTTTAGGCCAGTGGAGCTAGGTGTGATCTTAGTTTCTGGATTGCTTTGGAGGTGCATGTGATCTTCATCAAGTGGGAGATTGGAAAATATGCCTTAATCTCATAGGCTGAAACCTAGAAACCATAGTCGTTTGTGACATTCTATTGTGCAGTAGTAGTGTTTTGCTCATGTCGCCAAAACAATTCTTTTGTCTTGCCAGAGCCTAATCAACATGACTTATGGCCCTTCTTTATGTCTCTGAGTGGAATGTCTACGGTGATAGAAAGGTTGTTATCAAGCTTAAGCAGGGGCCTCTTGGCAACTAGAATTATTGAAGGATTTGAAATGGAAGTCATGGCGGTAGGAAAGTCTCACCGATAAGCAAGTTCAAGGTGACTTGAACTCTCGGGAAGATCTCTTGGCGACTGAGGAATGTCTCACCGATGGTATTCACTCGGTGTAACTCAAGGGTCTCGGCAACGATAGGAAGTCTTGCCAATATCGACATGACCTACGGTCTGTTTGGCCGATGAAGAAATCGGTATGACTTGTTCCCTACTCGACATAGAAGTCATGGCAATGAGCGTTGTCACCACCCGATATGATAGGAAGTGTTGGTATGACTCGGGCTTCGACGCAGAAGTCTTAGTGAGCATGGATGCGTGACATGATTGACTCGGGAGTGACTTGGAACTTCTGAAATTGAAGTCTTAGCGGCAATTGTTGAATGCTTGCCGGTAGGAAGCACATTTTGATATGACTTTGGAGACCTCGGTATAGGAGTCTTGGCGAAACAATAATCTTGCGATGGAATCCTAATTTTGGTGCAACTCTTAGCTGACCCATTTAGAATCGAGTATAACATTAAGCTCGGTGTAGCAATTCAATGAAAAGAAAATAGTCTTACCCGGTAGAACATTCATGTCTACGTGACTTGAAGACCTTGGTGAAACATCTTGGCAATAGTTGAATGTCATAGCAATAGTGTTGGTGGATGAGTTCAATTGGAGGTCGGTGAGAGGTCTCGCCAATCATGCCGATGAAGTGACTCTTGCTGATAGATGGATGTTGATAGGAATACAATGGGTTTTGGTATGACCTGATGACTTCGATGTGATCTCTTGGTGATATCAATAGTCTCACTGATGAGCATGTTGAGGTTGAAGCAACTTGTAAGCTCAGTGGAACCTCTTGCCGATGGAGACGACTCTGTAGCAATGTGTAAGCAGTCTTGTGTATCGGGGAACCCTTCTTGTATGTCTCGACTTATCGACACAAGTTGATTGTTGTTGATGATCAGTGAAATTTGTCGATGTGATGCGATGAGGACAAACTCAAAATTAGAATATGAACCATTGCACAATGTTTCTATGGAAATTAAAATCTACACGGGTGAACATCTTCATTCTGATGATGATGTTGAGTTGATGGAGCTATTGAGAACGAATGCATATATGTATGCATTGGACGTTTTGGATGTAGAGAAGAGAGAAGGAAGTTGATAAGCCAGAAAGCAGAAGAGCTGAGAGCCAGAGAGAGAGAACTATAGAGTAAGGACCGAGTGGCTGGCCAAAAGGCCAAAGCCATGAGGTCGAAGCAGAAGAGAGAAGCAGGTTTTGTTGCTGGAATCTCTCCTGACCATGAATGCCATGGTTGATCTCTCATGTTGAGTTTGCTACCAATTGTTTCTAGAATGAACAAGGGATAATGTCTATCGCACCCACAATTTTATCAATAGGATTAAATTGGGTAATAGGTGGAGTTATATCATGTTGTTCATGGTTTGTATTAATATTCATTACATCAGTGTTTGAAGGTTCATTAGCCTTGACAAATGAGATATTGTGTTTAGGCATAGGATTGGTGAAAATTTGTAAATATTGGTTAGGGGGTGTAACGGAATTATTGCCTTGATCATTAGCACCCGCAATGGAAAAATGGCCCGAATCAATGAGGTCTTGAACTAAATGTTTTAGACACTTGCAATGTTTAGTGTCATGTCCATTTTGGAGATGAAAATGAAAATAATCATTATGGTTGAAGGTGGGTGGTAATGGATGGGTGGGATCAAGTGGTTTAATGGGTGGAAAAGTGATCATGTGTTGTTGAAGCAACTGATTCATTGTGTTATGGAGGGTATCAAGTAAGGGAGTAAATTGTTTCTTCAGGTCCCCATAGGTGTAAGGCACTACTGCTTTAATAGTTTCCAGTTGATTTGGAACTGGTTGGGTTTGTTTCGGTTGAGGAAGATTGAACTGTAAAAAGCCTCTAGTGGGTTTATGAAATTTTTGTGTGTTCTTTCAATTTTGTGGTTTAGATTTGTCTGCTTAGTTTGAAGTGGACTTCGATTCTCAACTAGAAACTAAGTTGTGATAGTCACATAAGGTTGTACATAAATGCATGAATGAAGGGAATTTCATCATAGTTAATTTATCTTGAAGGTTTTTGTGCAATTTTTCAATAAACATCTTTTCCAGATGTGCATTAGGGATCTTGACATCATGAGATAAAATCAATTACTTTTTCATTCATGTTTTGTATACATTGCATGAGGTCAACCATCATCTTTTTAGGTGTCATGTGAACTTGAAAGTGACTTATGAAAGCATCCAACAATTCATTGAATGATCAGATGGAATGATTGGGCAAGTTGGAAAACCACTCTAATGTAGTATCTTTCAAGGTCCCTAGAAAAAGTTTGGCAAAGAGTTTATCATCAAGGACAAAATCACTGCATAAAGTTGTATAAGCATTAACATGGTTGATAGGGTCTCCTTTACCTCTGTACTTCTCAAACCGAGGCATTTCTATCCCTTCTGGCATTAAGGTTTGTAATATTTCTAAGGATAAGGGGCTACTATAGACATCATATGAGGGCAGAGCGGTTTAACCTCGGTTAATGGTGGAAATTTGTTATTGCATGGATGAAAAAATTGTAAGGAGTTGTGTAAGAATAGGGTTGGGGTAAGTATTTTGAGGTGGAATGGAAAATGGTGATGGAGCGTATGTGATGTGAGGGGAAGTGAAAGGAACACTAAGAGGGGTGAAGGTAGTGGATGGACTTGCGATGCCACAAGAGAACTAGGAATGCTAGTTGGAATTGGGAAAGAAGGAGCCAAGTAACTAACTTGGTGCATATTTGTAGTGACTTGAGGAGTGGTATAAGTTTTAATGGATGCTATGGTTGAAGGGGGAGGAACTTGAGATCCTCCTTGGCTTACAGGAATGTTTGTGGATTGGGTATTAGAAGAGGCATGTTTATTGTAAATCTCAACAATTTTCTTCATAACTTGTAACCCATCATCACTTTCAATCAAATGATGAAGGTTTTCAATTGCAAGTATGGTGGTGGTGTAAATTTTTTCAAGGGACAAGTCTTGTTGCAAATGTGCAAAATCCTTATGATATTAATGACCTTTTCTTGTGGGATGGAGTTTTTTTGGGTGTCACCATGCATTGGATGGAAAAGTGAATGTATGGAAGTGGTATTATCATTTCCTAATGCACCATTGTCCATACTAGGAGTAGGAGCTCTTGAGATCCCAAGGACCACAATGAAAGTGCTATCATGGGAGGCCATGAGTCTAGAACTTTGTCTCACTAAAGTATTACCAATGGGGCACCAAACACTCATACAAGTACCACAAAAGATAGGGTGAATGTAAATGAAAGGTAATATAGGAATTTGAAATGTAAATAATAGAAATTCTGCTAACTGTAACCAACAAGTAACTACAAAAAAACATAAATGCAAGAAATGCCAGAAAATGTATGAAACTGTTGTGTAAAAAGTACAGAGGGATTGATTCGCCCAGGGTGGTGAATGAGTCCTAGTATGATATTTTTCTTTTGTGTTTTTTAAAAAATTTAAAATGATTCTAATGATTTTCATAATGCAATTAAGGATGTAGAATGTAAATTTTTAGTTTTTTCAATGATATGCAATCCAAAAATGAAATCTAAACAAAGCTTTTACTAATGCAAGATGAGAAGTCCTAGAATGCAAAAACAAAACAAAACCCTAATTGAATGTTGATGCAAATGCAATCTAGGATGCAATATGTGAATGAAATCATAAATGCAAAGTGTTCAAAATTTAGGTTCACCAAAATGAACCGTAGATTTTGGCACCAATGCACTTCTCTAGCTCTTCTAGGGTTTTTCACATAAAAGGAGAGAGGTAGGGCCAAAAAAGCTAAAGGGTTCATTCAAATTATGTTATGTGTGATGTTATCTAAGCTAAATGAAGTGAACTAAATGCAATTAAGTGATCTAAAAGACTAATTATGAATGCAAAACTAAGATTTATATTATGTTGGAAAACACAATGTGATATGCAAACAATGAATTAAGAATGAATAAAATTCAAAATAGAAGGAGAAAGAATGAATCAAAGTGAACCTGGGAAAGATTTGAGGAATCTAGAATGGTTTGACTACTATCTAAAATTACTGAAAAAATCAACAATGGGACTCATTCGCCTAGGGTGGCAAATTAGTCCTTCTGGTGAAAACTGTTGATAACCAGTTTCTAACTGTTGGGATCTCAAATCTAACAAAACCTAGATTTTCAATCTTAATGTGGGACTCATTCACCACTAGTGGTGAATGAGTCCTCTCCCAAAATTCTGAGAAATCAAGAGACAACTTTGCAATACCGAATCTGGAAATGTTTGCTTGTCAGGCTGCCAAAGTCAATTAAGTAGGAAATGGATATAAAATAGGTTCTCCAAGCTTGAAATATGATTGATTTGACTTGAAGCACCTAGTTGACTTGTTGACCAATCTTCAATCACCTAAATTCTTGTTAAATCTGCATACAAAGGTCTATAAACACACATGCAAGAGGGGGAAAATGGTTGAGGGTTAGTAAATAGGGGTTTGCCTTGGTCAGACCCTACTTTGGTAATCAAACCCTTAGTGAAATAATGCAATGAAAAAGAATGATAAATAAATAACATCCAAGTGCTATCAACTTACCAAACTCTTATTGATGAAAATATGAAGTTGTATCAATGGATTCTCCACAATGCTTGAATAATGCTTGATTTGATGTTGTAAGATGCTTGCATGCTTGAGCGAATAGGTGAATGAGTGAACTTGATGAATGGGGGTTGAAATGGATGTAAATAATTTATTTATACAATTTTGTGCCTTAATGGCCGACATCAAGAAATTTTGAATAAAAAATTGAAAAGAAATTTTAAAAATTTTGAGTTTGGAGCCAAGGGGGACTCATTCGCCACCGATGGAAAATGGATGTCAAGAATTATCTTGTATTTAATATTGCTTTTCGGGTTTACATTCAAAAATGAACTTAATTAAAGCTTATAAGGGCATAAATGGGTCAAATAAAGCATAAGAAAGGGGTAAATAGTGAAGTTATGTCTGGAAAAGCATGAAATTGTGTTACAAGCCCATACAACACTTCAAAATAGGACTTTCTTAGTAATCAAAAGGTGATTTTTAAGAGAATTGTAATGAATAGAGTCTAGAAGAATGTAGAAATGTCTTACAACACTTCACAACACCTCCACAAGATGTCATTATTTGAATTTTATTACCTAAATATGCATGTTCAAGCCATATTACAACATAAAATCAGAGCAAAATAGACCAAACACCATGAAACAAGACCTAAAAGGCCATGAAAATGACAAGGGGCCATTTTTCTATGGCACAACAATGAAGAAGATAAAAAATAGTGTTTTGAAACAAAAATTGATATAACACTAACAAATTAAAAAACAATGAAATTAATTTACAAAAACACAAGATCAAAATATTTTAGTTATTGTTACATGGGTCCCATTGTACTATGGGATATAGTATGAAATGCTATAGATTGTATGTTAGAATTGTGATATTTTTTATTTTTAATGGAGGAATCAATATCTAATGTGAGCTATGATGACTTAACATAAATTCTAATAATCTTCATCTGGAGGAATATTCTCCATCTAGACATAAATAAATAAATAAATAAATAAAATTAATTATAACATGAAATCTTAAACATGCTAATTTGTATGAAGAATAAGCACTCCAAAGTGTAGATTCATTATCTAAATTTTGTATTGTATGTACACCGTTCCCTAAAAGAGCTAATTTTTGTTGAAGGTTGATATTCGAAATGGCATAATCGATGGAAAGCGAACAATCATCTTTAGAATTTAGTTGGGAACATTGAGTAGCTAACCTATGTTGTGCAAAAAATATGATAAACATGGAGAACTAGTACATTGTGATATCCCTCATGCCCCTTTTTTCACATTGGACTAGCTTCAAATAGAGATGGAACAAAAAAGGGGATATATATGTCGAGTTTTGTGTTTGTAGCTAAGGGTTTAGGTGAAGGTGGGTTTATCTACTTCACATTTCTACTAATTTTTGGATTAGTTTAATGAAAATTTAGTTTTCTTTCTCAATTTCATTTTTTTACACTATTTAATTTATTAGAATTTTTTTTTTAATTAAAATATTAATATGAATTTTTATACTTTTTTATTTCACATCATAAGATTTTTCTAATATTTAATTATATTTTATTACAAAAATTTAGTTATATGACCATCATAATTTAAGCGTTGATTATAAGTTGAAATTACTTAGAACCCTAAAATTAAACAATCTAAAAATTCTTTATATGAAAAATTATAATTGTAACTAAGGGAAATTATCCTAGGGTTAGCAAATCAAATGCATAAACATAAAAACCCAAAGTAGTAATGAAGTGCAAAGAAGAAACATGAAAACAAAATGAAAGATCTCACCAAATGTCTTCAATCTCCATGGCTGACCTCCATTACACCACCTCAACTTGCTGCAAATATGATGTTTCCCTCAGATTTGTGATGACAAAACAAATGACAATGACAAGACCTAAGCAAACGTTGAAGGATTTGATATAACAACATGCAAGTACTATTCTAATATGCAACTAGTGAGTATGGAACTATGTCTAAACTATGTCAAATGAGATGCTAATACAACTATGACAAAATGACAATAATGAAAAAATTACAATAGCATGAAATTGCCTAAAACAAGATTGCATGAGATTAAGATAGCATGAGATTACCCAAAACAAGATTGCATGAGATGACAAAATGAGACCAAAATTGCCATTTTATAGAAAATGCAATTTTGAGTGATTGCCCAAGATTAAAGATTGACAAATGCCCTAGAATCAATGGACAAGATTCAATTTGACAACCCACAATTAGGGTTAGGAAAAAATTAGGAAAAATTCAAAATGAATGGACAAGATTGATTTTTAGAAAATCAAATCAAGGGTGGACAGTGCATGTGACAAGAGATAGGACTAGCACAAAAAAAGAAGTGACTTGGAAAATCAAATAATAATAGATATTACTTTGATTTTTAGAGAAAAAGACTATTTTGAATTAAAAGTCAAATTTTAATTCAAAAGGTGAGACCACATGACAGTAAATAATTAATTCCAATTATCTACTAAAAGAGGGAAATGTGAAGTGAAATAATTAAATAATAAAAATAATTATCTAATTAGAGAGGATGACTAATAATTAAATAAATTAAATAATTTATTTAATTATGAGAAGACTTTCGAAATTAGTGACATATTAAATAAATAAATAAAATTTATTTATTTAATAATCAGGAAGACATAAATGGGAAAAGGTAATTAAGTAAATTAAGAAATTTATTTAATTATAAGAGGACTTTAGACAATTAGCGATGTATTAAATAAATAAAATATCAATTTATTTATTTAACAATCAAGAGGAATACTTGGAGGACATGAATTAATTAAATAATTGTGAATTATTTAATTAATAGATAGAAGTGGACATAATAAAAATGTCTTAATTATGCTAGGAAGAAATGGTGGAAAAATAGAGCTTGCAGGCCTAGGTCATTTTTATGTGTCTACATTTTGCCCCTCTTTGTCATAATGTAGCTTGTCGCATTATGGAAAAGAAAATAAGTCAAGGTCATGCCCCAGCAAAGGTATGGAGTATCTATGCCCCCTCGGGAAAATTTTCAAATTTTGGGCCGATGAATTTTTTTTTTGGAAAGTGTCTCGATAAGTCAATATGATGACCAGAAAGACAATGGGACAGACAGTTTCTGATTTCAAGGAGTTTAAAGCAGCCAAAAGTGCGGTCAAAGTTGGTCAAAACAACTTCTAGTAATAAAGAGGTTTGACAAATGCCATTTTAACTTTATAAATAGGTTGACAATGGGGTAAAAGTCAATTCATTTTGACTATTCCCCTTAGTAATTTTGAGAGCTCAAAGTGAAGAGGACTTCTGTGAGGATGGTGATTCCAGTGACTGAGCATCGTGGGGAGATCGTACAGACCTTTAGATGACCAGAGGGATTCTATCCAGTTGTATGTACCCCTATCCCACTTTGTGATTTTATCATTTTATGTGCAAATTCTAGGGTTTTAGGTCCAACACCAAATGTGCTGCGATGCATATGCGTGTGCATAAGCCGCATTCACATTCTCGTTCAATGCATTTAATGCATCGCAATGCAAATGGAAAGGGTTGATAGGGAAGGGCATGAATGTGTGACAGATTTGTAATAAAGTGCACCGCATTCACAAAGTAGCGCTACAAACAAGAGTTATAATGTTGCATATGACATGTTGCGATGCATTCGCTAGGTCAAACAATGCAATTTAATTTATTGACGCATATGCAAGAAATTGTGCTGCAAGTGCTCTTCTACAACGCAAATGCGGGACAAAATGATACAATCGTCGGATCGAGATGCAAATGACGTTCGGAGAGACACAGACACCTTTTCACGATGCATTTGACTTTGACTTTGACTAAGGCTGACTTTGATGGATTTCAAATTTGAAATGATTTTTAAGTTGGGTAAATGATAATGATGCTTTCGAATAAGGTGTTGACATGTGTTTTGACATGTGCAGAGACAATTGGGGCCGATTTATACACACAAGAGTAGGCCATCAACCTGCTGCTTTCAGGACTAGTTGACAAATTGAGAGGTTAGGCGACTGATGCGATTGGGTCTATGCTATGTTGCCTATATGCCCATTATCTGGGCTAATAGGGGACTTTTGATAGCATTGGCCAAGCGGTGGCATTTGGAGACTTGTTCATTCCACTTTCCAATAGGAGAGGCGACCATTACCCTAGAGGACATATATCAGATTATGCACATTCCTATTAGAGGAGAGCAGGTTGCGTGCAATCCATAGTGGGGAGTAGATGCCATGCTAGAGGTATACAAGGTAGATGATGTTGCAACTGCATATGAGATTAGGTGGGAGTATCTTGTAGAGCATTGCCCATGATGGGACGCCATGTTGTGTACTCTAGTTGCTAGGGTCCTCATACCAGATGTCAGGGATGTAGATTCCCCATCAGATGGGGGGATGTACTCATTCAGATGCGGTGGGACAGAGTTGTTTTTTCCTGGGGGCCATGTCTATTGGGGATGTTGTACCATCAGTTACATGAGGTTTCTTATAGAGGGACGAGTAATATTAGTTGCGGTGCAACTTTTCTAATGATCTAGGCATGGAAGCATATTGTCATCTTCTATCCACTGATCCAAAGCGTGCAATTGGTAGATGATATGCCATATGTTTACTTATATGCAGGAGCTCTTCAGCAGATGAGAGTGGGAGAGATAGGTTACTAGAGGCATAGGATTGATAGGATGACATCATCCATTTGGAGGCCTTATAGAGATTGTGCAACATGGGCCGATGAGGGATACCACCTACCATTCTGCAAATAGTTTTTATATTTGATTGGTCAGACAGTGCAGATTCAACTCATTATAGAGATGTATCTACCACAGCGTGTACTGCGACAGTTTGGAGAGTAGTAGGGTGTGTTGATGGGGATAACAGAGTATGCACAGACATCTTGAGAGCCTAGGTGGGGTCTAGCCATATCAGTGCCTTCACAAAGTAGCAGATTGATAGCTTGGTGGCACAACCATGGGATTGGAGGGGAGGTGTTGTCGATTCTGGGATGACTACAAACTTTGACTTGTGGTGGCAGTCTCATAGACTAATTCCAATCCCCGATCTTGATGCACCAGCTCCTGTTGATCAAAGATCTATTATTCTGAGTGTGCAGTAAGGAGGAAAAAGAGGTAGGGGGAGAGGCAAAGATGGAGGCCAAGGAGATGGTGGAAGAGTAGATGGCATGAGAGGTGGCGGGGATGATGGAGGAGATGATGGAGGTGACGATGGAGGTGGTAGGTGGAGGAGGAGAGGGGGAGATTGAGGGAGACATCCATGGAGATTCAGATAACATGTGGAGAGAGCAACATTAAATGTTATCCCCAAGGCGCAAGAGGATGAGGAGAGAGATGAGGGGCTGATATAGGAGGAGAGGAGGCATGAAGAGGAGGGACCGAGACAGGAGGAGGAGGCCCTCAAGGTCGAAGGAGGAGAGGAGGGAGTGATTGGGGGTGAGGAGGACACTAGTGATGAGGAGGATATGGATATTAGAGAGGAGATGGATGAGGTCGAGTAGAAACTCTGAGAGCGGATGATTGATGGGGATCCATACCTATCCAGTGTGCCATTATTTCCTCGAGATGCTACCATAGATCAGAGATTGGTAGACCTGCAGAGTAGATTGGATGCAGCCATGGTAGAGGTTAGTGCCTTACAAGTAGAGCTCGAGGTGACACAAGTGGAGAGGGACCAAACAGAGATTCAGTGGAGAGAGGTAGAGAGCTGGTGTAGCTAGTTTACACAGTTATATGCAGAGCCAGTTGGAGATATTGCGTGGGAGTTCGCCAAAGTGAGCAAGAGAAGAGGGAAATATAGGATGTTATATGAGTGTGTAGTGCCAGCAGATCAGGAAGATCTCAGGTTGTCTAGGTCAGCCAGTCAGACAGGGACAAGGTCAAGGAGTAGCCACATCCAAAGCAGTGTGGGTGGCTTGAATTCCTTAGGACACACATTAGGTCACAGGTCTCATCACAGGCACTCCTCCAGCCACAGGTCAGGGCACTCACATGGGTCCGTGGAAGTTCGAGTCCGCGGATCAGTACATGGTCAACCTCCTGTGGTAGATCGATCAATTACGATATCAGTGCAGCCTCATGTTACCGTAGAGATGATGTCATCAGTAGCCGCTTCGTCAATGTCACAGGTACAAGCCATAGTGACCGATCCCTCTGCATCACAGGCACAGGTGACAGTTACCATGATGACTTATGTTCCTTTGGTAGAGCATCACTCTCCTAGATCTTCTTCTCGAGGGGATGAGGAGAGAATTACATTGGGACATTCTTATTGTATTTGACTTCATGTTTCAGACTTTTATGTTATGGCACATTATGTATTGACTATCGAGCCTACGAGCTCCACTTTTGGGATATCTCCTGACTTTATCCTATGACAGGATATTTTTTTAGATAATGATATATATGATATATTTTTTATGCGAACTACATGCTTTATGCTATATGATGATTCCTTGTATATGTTGGTTATGGTTATGATGTATGTTTATGTGATGTGATTACAATGATGTAGATATGATTACCATGTGATTCCTATGTGACATGCATTTGTTATTTCTATGATGATGATGATGTTATTAATTTATATGTCATGCCATATATTCCCTTATGATGATGATAATGCAATGTTTATTTATACGTCATGATGATGCTATGCCATGGATGATAATGATATGCATAATTTTATTTTATTGAATGGATGCAATATTTATGATTATGTTAATCCATGACTATGTGTATATGATGCCACGTGTGATACAATGTTTATGGTTTAATGATATGGATGATGTATGTGTGGACCTAATGCCATGCCTATATGATCATGTATGAACTTATGTTTTTGTATGCCACAGGATATCATCGAGAGATGGATGAGATGGGATGACAAGACAGAAGGAGATGAATGTTAGTGTGAAAACCAAATCCTTCAACATGTTGCTATAGGACTTTGATAATTATTTATCTTAATCATCATTGGGTGAATTATTGTAATGGCCAAAAAACACCATCATATGACATAAATCGATGGTGTGCAAGATTGTACCATCACGTGAGACAAGAATTCATAGAGAATGATGATCATGACTCATACTAAGAGCACACGTGCCCTAGTCTTTTTTTCATAACCAACCACAAGCAGTAAAGACAAGAAAGAAAAGTCATGAAACGTCATTGCTCCTCTAAATCCTGTTACCAAGATTTCCTCAAGGAACTAGCAACATGACTATCAAAAAGACAAGACAAGACCATCATCATGATACATTGCTTCTTCTCTAAATCCCATTTTCAAGACCTTGCTAAGAAACTAGTAACATGATGAAAAGAATCAAAAGACAACACAAAATGACCATCATGATACGTCGTTGCTTCTCTAAATCCTGTTATCAAGACCTCACTAAGAAACTAGTAACATGATGAAAGATCACAAAGACAAAATTCCAAGAGTTTTCCAAGTGTGTCTGGATGCCAAGTTTGACAATGTCGAATGCCAAAAGATGCCAAATTTTTCAGATGTCAAGGGTTGCCAAATTTTGGAAGGACACATCCTGAATAATGTCGATGCTAAGAGGATCGATCCCTAAGCATCAAGAGGATCCCTTGGCATGTCAAATGATGGGGACAATACTTAGGAAGGACACATCCTAAGGTATAAACGATAGAGGCTATGCTTCAAAAGGACACATCTGAAGAATGACCAAGAGTTAAAAGTTTGACTGGTTATGATAATTTTAATGAGTTGACTTGTGTTGACTACATGTCGATGTTGGCATGCTAATTTGATTGTCATGTTTAATAAGGAATTTCCAAAGTTTTATTTGCTTGTTTTGAGATGACCTATTTGACTTGAAGTCCTTTTGATGTGTGTGCCAGTGCAGTGTCATGAACCCTAATGGACTAACCTAGTGCGGCCTCGGGGGCTCATCAACAGATGGCCTTGCCTACGTCATACACTCAGAGACCTCGTAGTTCGACATGACCAATGACTTTGTCTTGATGATGAAAGATCAAGCCATGATTTTTATTTTGACAACCTAAAAGGACTGCCCTAATGTCTTGGGGGCTCAAAGGTGACCCTTGCCTACATAGAAAATGTGCAGAGACAACGTACCTCAGACAAATGACCAAGACTTAATGATTTGAAAGACTTGACAAGAAATGACATTGTTTTTATAGTGTTTTTGAGATATTTCAATTTTTTTGTGCTTTCTTCAAGACGTTTTTTTATTTTTTAAGTCTTTTTTTAGGACATTTTATGATTTTTAGGATTTTTTCAAGAATTTTTATGATTTTTGGGATTTTTTGAGGACTTTTTTGATTGGTGAGGCCATGTGTGATACCCACTGTAGTCACATGATGAAATTTTTCCCCTAGTTAGGTCCAAGACTAGCCAATTAGATGGATACAAAAAGGACATGCGTGTACGATGACCGGATGATATGCAGGATTTGATGTCAATCATTATCAACCATGGGAAAAGATGACAGTACTTTGTGGCAGGTGTCAAATTGTTGTCAGAGAATTGATTGTTTATTATGACCTAAGGCAGATAGAGTGACAGTAGATGGCAGAGCAATGGCCAACTACACATGGCACCTGTTTGCCAGGTTTTCACCATGGTACTTATCCAAAGTGCTTGTTTACTAGGTTTTCACTTTTGGACAAATTATTCTCTTTACTATTTTGTCATTTGCTAATTTATTTTTTTGGTGTCACCAAGATGCCTATTTGCCAGGTTTTCATCAAGGTGATGATTTTTTTGTTTTTTCCACTTTTTTTTTGTATTTTTAAGGTTTTCAGCCCGACTTTCTAATGCTATGCATAGAATTTGTGAATATGGAGATAGTTGATAGGATCTATCAATTCTTCACCATCTGGAGTAGCCAACTGATATGCTCTAGAACCAAAAGAAGATATGATGACATAAGGACCTTGCCAATTAGGTTTGAACTTGCTAGGCCTTTCTTTGTCAAATTGATTTTTAGGATTCTGCATGAGGACTAAATCACCAATTTCAAACCTCTTGACCATGACTTTCTTGTTATAATTGTGACAAATCCAATTATGATATGCTTGAAGGTGGTTTAGGGAATTAATTCTTCTCTCATCTAGCACCTCCAACTCATGTATGCATGATTGTTGGTATTCTTCCTCATCTATCAAAACCTTCAGGAAGACTCGTAAGGATGGGATTTCAACCTTAATGGAAAAAATGGCTTTAGCTCCAAAGACTAGGGAAAATGGAGTGGCTCATGTAGGTGTGTGGATGTTGGTGCAGTAAGCCCACAGATCAGGGTTGAGTTAGATGTGCTAGTCACGGCCAGCATCATTGACAATCTTTTTGAGAATCTTAAGGATGGTTTCATTATATGCCTCAACTTGACAATTTCCTTGTAGGTAATATGGCATAGAAAAATTATGTTGGATGTGAAATCGCTCACATAACTCACAAACGTCTTGATTTTTGAATGGATGCTCATTGTCAGTGATGATGGACTGTAGAATACCATACCGAAAAATGATGTAGTTGACGATAAACTTATAAATTTGTTTGTTGGTTATGTATGTAAGGGGGATGGCTTCAATCCACTTAGTAAAATTCTTAGTGGCGATGATAATGAATTTATGGCCATTGGAGGATGTAGGGTGGATCTTTCCCATGAGGTCGAGTCCCCACTATGCAAAGGGCCATGGAGATGTGATCGGTCGAAGTTCCTATGCTGGAGCATGAATTAAATCACTATGTATCTAACATTGGTGACAAGTTCTAACAAACTCTAGTGCATCTTTCTCAATGGTTGGCCAATAATACCCAAGTCACGTTATTTTTTGGAAAAATTAAGATGACTCGAATGATACCCACATATACCCTCATGTACTTCACGTAAGGTTGTGTGTGTTTCATTAGTGTCAAGACATCGAAGAAGGGATTTATCCAAGCTACGGAGGTAAAGGGTGTCATTGACAATGGTGTATCAGGTAGCTTTTCAGATAAATGACTTCCTATGGGTGTTGAATAGGTTAGGGGGGATGGTTTGGGACTTGAGATATCATAAATGTCTTGATAGTAAGGAGAATTAGGACCAACAAGCTCGCGTACCATCTTTGATTCTGGGATATCATACGTAGGGACCAACAACTGTTCTACCAAGAATTCAAATTGTGGCACATTACTTGAGATGCCTAAAAGAGAACCAATGGTAGCCATCACATCTGCTACCTTATTTTGTGTCCTTGGAACTTGCTCAAAAGTCAACATATGAAAGTACATCTGGAAGTTGTCGACCATTTGTTTGTAAGGCATTAATTTCTTGTCCTTGGTGTCATAGTCATCATTGACTTAATTGATGATGATTTGAGAGTCTCCATAAATGTGAAGTGTTATAATCTTCCATTTTATTCCCATTCTAAGTCCTTTCATAAGTGCCTCATATTCTGTGATATTATTTGTGCATGGGAAAGCAATGTGGAAAGATCTAGGGATGGAATCTCCTTGTGAGGTGATAAACAATATGCTTACCCCCAAGCCATAACTAGTATGGGACCCATCAAAATAAAGTTTCCAAGGTGACATAGGCTCTATATGAAATATGCACTCATCTAGGAAGTCCGCCACTAACAGGTGATCACTTTGAATAGGTGCATCTATCAATTGGTCTATTATCACTTTTCCATTTATAGTTTTTCATTCTACATATTGGATGTCATACTCGCTCAAGATCATGACCCGTTTTTCTAGACGTCCTGTCAGTGTTGCACGACTCAAGAGATATTTGAGGGGGTTGATCTTTGCTACCAACTATGTCCTGTGGCTCAACATATAGTGTCTTAGCTTTTGAGCAGCGAAGACAACTGCTAAACATGCACATTCAATGGGCGTATAGTTTAACTCATATCCCACTAGTGTCTGACTATTGTATTATATGGCCTGTTCTTTTTCTTTGTAGTCATTCTATACTAGTAATGCCCCAAGTGTTGAAGTTGTTACAGAGACGTACAAGATCGGAGGTTTCCCTTCGATAGGTGGCATCAAAATAGGTGGTGACAAAAGATAGTCTTTCATCAGTTGAAAGGCTTCTTGACATTTATCTGTCCACACAAAGGGGATGCCCTTGCATAGAAGATACTGAAATGGTTGACATTTGTCAGCCAACTGTGCTATGAAACACCTGATGGATTGCAACCTTCCTTGTAGTGTTCTGAGTTCGTTGATCCCTCTTACTTTTTCCAGCTCAACCTCGATGCCTCTTCAAGAAACTATGTAGCCTAGAAGTTTGCCTGATGTTACACCATAGACATATTTCTTCATATTTAAGTGGACCTTATATTGTTCCAGTCTCTTGAAGATTTTATCTAATACACTCAAATGGTCTCTTCTTGTCAAAGACTTAGCCAAAAGGTCATCTACATAATCCTCCATCAGGGTGTGCATCATGTCATGAAATATAGTTGTCATGGCTCTTTGATATGTCATGCCTGCATTTTTAAGACCAAAAGGAATAACGTTCCAACAATTTACCCCAAGGACAAGTGAATGTTATTTTATGTTGATCTTTAAGGGCAATACAAATTTGATTATAGCCTAAGAAATGTCCATGAGGGACAACATCTCATATCTTGTTGTGAGATCTACTATAATGTCTATGTTGGGCAACAGAAAGTCATCTTTTGGACATGCCTTGTTTAGATCTCTCAAATCTATACAAACACAGATCATCCCATTTGGCTTTGTCACTAGCACAAGGTTAGATATTTAGCATAATCAATAGACCATATGAACCCTGCATCTAGAATTTTCTTCAATTTAGCCTTGACTAATAGAGCGACCTAAGGATGCATTTTGCATAACTTCTGTTTAACTAGTTTGGCATTTGGAAATAATGGAAGATGGCGCAGAACCAATTCTAGATCTAGTCCTAGCATATTGGCATATGACCATGTAAAATTGACTTTTCGCTCTGTAAAGCATTTGTGGAATTCAATCTTCTCTTCATCTATTAGGGATGCCACAAAGAGGACCATTTTGGGATCTTATGCTGTTGATATGTTAACTTCTATGGTATCCTCTATAAGCATTGCTGATTTCTCTTGAGTCATAGGAAGAAAGTCTAGTCCTCCATCTTTGGGCACCTCAGAGAGGTTTTCACCTACAAATACGTCCCTTATTTTTACTTTTTTCGTCAAAAGGTGCCTTTTCGTTTTCACCTAAAGACGTTTTATTTTTTGTTTTAATTTTGTTTTTCATTTTGCGACTAGAGGATAGAGTAGTATCCCCAAAGTAAGCAGCACAATCTAGATTGATAACAAATACAGCCTTATGATCACCATTGGGTATGCCATCACGTAGTCCCATAAATTCGGCAATGGCCTCATCATTCTGAAATGTGTCCAAGACTCGCGAGCCTTGATGGTCCCAATCAATAAGTTGTGGGTAAACTAAGGAAATTCCCTCATCAGTGTTGGTGAATTGTGTGGAAGGTGCGGAAAGAATGTAGATGGATTCAGAGACATTGAAAATGAAATTGTCATCATCCAATTCCCAATCAGATTCTATCCAATATTCTCCTTTGCTTGACTCATGCTCATTATCAAAATAAGGAATAAAAGGACCATCATTATGGTCTACAGGCTCAAAATAATTCTAGAGATGGTCATTAGGTTTGGGTGGTTGGGCGGAGGAGTTAGGTGTATGGCTGATAGGACTAGAAGATGATTCGGGTTTGTCATTGTTTCTTGAGTCAAAGAGTCTATCCCAGTTTTTTCTTTTTCTTGGGATCTTTGGATTGTTGGCTGTATCAATTTTAAATGTTTTCCAAAACTTTTATTTAGAGGTGAGTTCTTTGGGCTCAAGGAATAATTCATCCAGGTAGTAGTCACTAGGGATCGTTGGAAGCCATATTCCCACTCATGGGAGTTGGTTTCAACAAGGGATTCCTCAGATGTCTCAACATTTTCTGAAGCATTTATGCTCTCACTCGAAAGTACACTGGTACGTTGATCATCATGTCGAGGTAATTTGCACCCTAATTCAAGATACTTTAGTCATTTGGATGGTGCTATAGGTTCCCTTTGTCCATTTTTTTTCCTAACAAGGCCACTAGTTCCATCATAACCTTTGGCCTTCATCATGTCATATCCTTTTCCATATATCTTAATTGGTAATGGGGGTAAGTCTTCTATTTCTTTATAAATCCATCCTGTAATGTTAGGAATATCCTCTTTTTTCATATCTTCCCAATTTATGAAAAAAAATTTTGGTGGAACCTTAAAAATTTCCTTAGGCTCCATTCTAAAACATGGTCGACCATAGACCTTCAGAGACTTGGGTATTGTCGTGATACTATATGTTGTATGTATTTTAAATTCTCCACAACCTAGGTCCTGGATCTTGATAGTGGGCTTAGCCTTAGGAAGTGAGGAATATGATGTCGTGGTGGAAGATGTGGATGGAGTGGACATGGATGATGATGCGAATATGGGAGGGTCAATGAATTTGGAGGAGTTTGGAGCCTCTCAATTGATGGGCACCTGACATTTTGAAAAACCCCTTAAGTTGGTGCAATATTGGAAAGGTTCAGGGTCTCTGTATATGGTGACTTATGTGTTGTCAAAAGGAAATTTAAGGCATTGGTGATAAGTGGATGGAATGGCTTTAAGGGCATTAATCCAAGCTCGATCGAGTAAGATGTTATATGGTAATTCAAGATCCAAGACGTGGCAGGTTGCATCTATGATGACTGGCCCAACTCTAATGGGAAGAGTGATCACACCACAAGAGGAACATTCCTCATCATCATATGCTTTTATGACTATACTCTTTGTAGGGTCTATGCAAAAATTAGAAAATCCTAGAGCCTTAACTAGTTTCAAGGAACATATGTTTAGTCCTACTCTGCCATCTACTAGGATTCATCTAACCTTATGCTTATGGATGAAGACCTCAATGTGTAATGCATCATTATGATTGGTCTTTTGTGATGAATAATCTTGATCAGAAAAGGTTACGTGATGGGGTTTCATGAGATATCCCACCATGGCCTCAAATTGACTGACATCAATGTCTTGCGGGACAGATGACTCTTGCAGGATCTTATCGAGTATAGCCTTATGCGCAGGAAAAATGCGAAGCATCTCGAGTATGGATATTTGTGCAGGGGTCGTTCCTAGCTGATCAATGAGGTTAAACTAACTCTTGGGTTGGGACTGTTTTGCAAATGGATCAGTTCATGATTTCTTTATGGACGAATCAGCTATTGTAATTTTTGGCTATCGTGGAGGAGGGCCAACTATAGTGACTTTTCCACTTCAGGTAGTAGCATTGCATTCAGGTGCTCTTTTAATAGTTATTGTATTGATATAGTCATCATTAGTTTGGACATTGTTAATAATGGTTCCACCAGAATAATCAAAAGCAGTGCGAGTATAATTGGCTTGATTGTTAGTAGTCTTGAGACTTGATGTGGAAGATTTATTAGAACCATGATCTTTCAGTGGGTTCATATGAATGGTATGGTCTGAATTGGATGTAAACTATGGCCCACCCACTTCAATTACATAATTTTCAATAAGATCTTGCACAATGTTCCTTAGCCCGATGGTAATAACAAAAGGCATTATCATCCCACCATGATGGTTTAAACTACCTGGGGTCATATGGTTTAGGATCCTGAAGTGTGATGAGACCATTCTAAAAAAATTTCTTAAGGACATCCTAATTGGCTTGTCCAAAGCAATGTATGTTCATCTTTTTCGGAATTGTCTTATCTGGAGGGGTTGTTCTTGATTTTGACTATTTTTACCACTTTGGTTGGTGATGGGAGGTGTCAATATTATTGTTGGTTTATTTTGTGTCTAGGTTCCCTTAAGAGAAATCATTGGTCCTATCATGTTTAGAGCCTTGGCATCAATAATGCCATCATTGGTGACATGTTTATTTTTTACCCAATACTTATTTTTGTCGGTGGGTGGATTTGCATTTACTTTTTTAGGACCATATTTCAATTCCCCTTTGGAGATGAGGGCTTTTTCAACTTGGAATCATTTTTCAACTAGGTCTGTAAATGTTGTACAACAATGGACTTGCAATCCGTACTTCAGTGGGCCTATGAGTGTTTGGATGAACATGCCAAATTTTTCTCTTTTAGGTATATCAATATGACATTGACTTGAAAGACTTCTCCACTTTTGGAAGAAAGGGATAAAAGTTTCACCAGTATCTTCTTGTGTGAGAGTGCATAGGCTAGTGATTGAGGTGTCCATGTCGATGTTATATGAATAATTATTTATGAATCTATATTTAAGTTCATCCCATGTTCTTATCCCTTTCAAAGTGGTGAACCATTCAAGTGTCGGCCCTATGATTCTCTTAGAGAAAATTCTCATTAGGTAAGTTTCTTCCTAGGCAATGTCCATGCTATTGGTTGTGAATTCTTGAATATGCTCTATAGGACTCATCTTACCTTTGTATTTGGTGAAGTTGGGTGCCAAGTAGTTAGGAGGGAATGGTGGCATATTCAAATTTGTGTCAAAATGATATAATTTTAGGTCATATGACATGTGTGACCTCCTATTAGATGCTTTTGATTCTTTTATTTCCTTTTGCATATATATCATTTGGGGTTGAATAGCGTCAATTATGGGATTTTTTGTGGTGTCGCAAAAAGGTGTGATGGTTATGCCATGAGTCCCCATTTATTGTGAAAAGGGATTGGTTTTCTGTTGTGGAATATGATGTTGTGACATGTATGATGTGTTTTGGTTGGTATGTTGTTGGTGTTGAAAGTTTGGATTGGGGATTTGTTGATGAGTGTGAATATGCGCTGAGTATGTCAGAATATGTCCTCCAACCATTTGAGTTGATACTTGGGGAATATGTTGACCATGGATGTTTTGATGTCTAAATGATTTCATGTGTTGAGTATTGGGATTGCCTAATCCAATATGTTGAAATTTCCTATGAGGAATGTTCATGTTCTGCCCTTGGGAGATGTTGGTGTTGAATTGTGATGATGTGTTAATATTTGGTTGTGGTCCTTGGATAAAGACACGTGGTTTGCTTCCTCCAGTGGGATTAAATGATATACCAATGAAAGGTCTTGATGATCATGCACTCATGGTACTAGATGATGCTCCAAATAAGGAATTTGAGGAGCTTTCCCCCCACTGATGAGGACCCAAAAGTGGCTCCAACTAATTGTGACAATATTGTGGACATGGTTAGAATTGATTGTGTCATGGCTTGTGTCGTGGTTGATGTTGATTGTGACATGTTTGGTATGCCCCCAATGGATGTGGCATTGATTGAGTTGGGATTATTTTGATTGGTTGTGTCAATGGTGGTGGTATTAATGGTATTTGTGACAGTTTGTGAGGTGGCACTAATAGAAGTATTGTTTTCCATGTTTTGATATTGGTTTGAATTGGACATGTTATTGGCATTAGGGTTAGGTGATGGTGGTCTCAAAGTGTTAATGTCAAACCCACGTGGCAATTTATCTCCTTGAATTAAGAGTATGGCCAAATATCTATCTCTATCATATGAGACCATTTGTTCTACAAAGGAGGTTGCTTCTGGATCTTGTGTTGCTACCTCTAGGTGCTCCTCAAGTATTTTTATGTGTTCATCTCTATGTAAGAATGTTTCAAAGGGGTTGTTTGATGAGGATGGCATGTTCATGAGAGATTGGGTGTTTGTGTTGTTAAATGGGTCATTAAAATTCCAATTCGTATCGTAAGTATTATTATTGACATTGGGATTGGAATCTTGTCCAAGGTTTTCCATTTGTCTTCTCCTTCGTTGGAGTCTAGTCTCAACCATAAAAGGGAATTTCTCAAATGAAGATGATGAGAATGACCAGTAATATGCAAGGATCATGCTAAACTATGTTTTTTTGGATATTTTTGGACAATAAGGGATGATAATGCAAGACTATGTATTTTTTGGATTTTTGATAAAAGGAATGACAATGCGAGACTATGTATTTTTTGATTTTTGGTAAAAAGGATGACAATGCAAGACTATTTTGTCTAAAGGAGATGACTAATGCTAAAGGATAATGAATACTAGGATGATAATGTTCACTAAGGAAGTGACTAATGCCAAATTAAAATGACAAATGGGGAATATGATGACAATTTTTTTGGATTTTTAAAGATAAAATATGCAAGATGATGACTAAGATGATTTGAATGTCTAAAGGTCAAAATGATTTTGCAAGAAGGTTGCCAAAACCAACCTATGCTTGATCTATGTCTCAATTTTGGAAAATCAAAGGACTTGCTTGAAGGACAAAATGACAAGGACAAAATGACAAGTGAGATTTCCTAACTAGACTTATGAGTTGGAAATGTCTCACAAAAGGACAATGACTAAAAAAGATAATAATGACAGTCCAATGATAACCTACTTTTGAAAGTCAATATTTTTCAATGTGAGGCAAGATTTCCTAGTCCAAAATCTGAAAATGAAGTGAGGATGCAAGGACTAAAAATGATGATAATGATGCCTAAGGATGAAACTAGATTTTTACAAGGATGACCTATGGGTAAAAATGCAACCTAAGAATGAAAATGATAAAGAATTTTGAGCAATTTCTAATGTGGTTTTTGACAGATTTTTCTAGAAAAAGATGTCTGATGGCAATTTGGACAGATTGGAACTCAGTTTTTGTTCTCAGACAATTTTTTGTTTTTTGTCAGGAAAATGTGTCATTCCAGGTCTTGAATGTGTCTCATTTTGGCAGTTGTCACTCAGATTTAGCAAATGTGGCTCTGCATAAAGCAAATGTGGATCAGTAATGTGAATGTGACTTACTAGGCAGCAAATATGGCTTGGCATAGGCAAATAAGTTGTTCTACAAAGCAAATACAGGACAATAGAGTAGATGCATCACTATGAAATGAAAATGTGGTGCAACAGAGTGGATGTGTCACAACAAATGCGGTGCAGAAAGCAAAAAGTCTAATTTGTTTCTAATTTTAGTCCAAAATATGAAGTGTTTGATGTTGACTATTTCTTTGTAGATCTGAAAGTGATGTTTTTCTTTCGTTTGAATGTCTGAAAACACTTGGAAAGAAAAATATTTTGTCTTTTGAAACAAGAACGATCCTAGGTTAGGCGAGGAGAATATTCACTAGATTCCATGTGGGTTTCCCCAGTTGTATATTCTTAGCGTGTGAATCCAGAAGCTTGGTTGCATGGGCTCCCCCTTACAGTGCACTCACTTCTCAGGCCAACCAAGCTTCCAACCCCCATGAAACTCCCATGGTAGATTGTTCACCTCTATTGAAATCTACGAAGATGTGGATGTCTTCACATTGACCAGTGTTGCACTAGCAAATAGAGGGATTTTGGCTACTACACAAAGTTGTTTAGTCTGGGACCCCCGTTTGAGTGGCCATACATGGGACAAAAGATTAATCTTCGTTTAGGATGCACTCTAGCCTGAAAAGGTTACACTCAACAGGGTTTTGGGGAGTACTACTTGGTCCGTATGACACATCCACACTCGTAATCCTAGGCTTTCCCTTAGGATTCACATTTATATACTCGTTGAGAGTAGCTTGGCTTTAGCTTCGTTGCCAGTTTGAGTCACCTTGGGGTGAGTACTCTTTCCCACCAAGGAAGGCCCAAATTCTAGAGTCAATAACTATTTCTCTTACACCCAGGATTGCACAAGTGTGCAAGGGGAGAGGATACTTCAATTATTGAATCAAGGCAAACAAAAAAATGGATGGGTCTAGTTTTCTAATCACCTAGTTTGCACAAGGTGAGAGAATAATCACCTACCACCCCAAAAAAAATAAAGCAAAGGACAAGCAACGTTCTTTTTTAGTGCACCAATTGAAGTGTTTTTTAATCTAGAAATCAACAAGCACAATGTTTCAAAATAAAGGCCTTGGACAATCGAACCTACAAAACCACAGGTTAGTAGTTTGCAAAAGAATATGTCTTGGACCCACAAAAGACTCAAAGCCACATGCTGTAACAAGCCATTAGTAACTAGAAAAACCTTAGACTATAGATTGCATAATGAGAAACAAAATTCCAAAAGGAAATGAAGTGAAATTTGGAAAAATCTGAGAGAAAAATTTCACTAGGAAAATGCATCACAACAGAGTGAATACATCATTCTAGATGATAGATGCATCGCAGTTCTATATTTTAAAATATGTCAGATGAATGCGGCAACCTGCAAGACAAATGTTTCATGACCTGGCAAGTGCATCACTCTGCAAAGCATATGTGCCATGATAGAGCGAATGCGGCGTTCTAGATAGCGAATGTGTCGTGACAAATCAAATGCATCATCATGTAGATCAAATGAGTCACGGTCATACCTGTAGTTGTAAAACAAAAAAATGTCATACGAAAAAATAGAAAATACACGATTTTGGCATTGGGTTCACCAATGTAACTAAGGGAAATTATGCCAGGGTTATCAAATCAAATGCATAAACATAAAAACCCAAAGTAGTAATGAATTGCAAAGAAGAAACATGAAAACAAAATGAAAGATCTCACCAAATGTCTTCAATCTCCATTACACCTTCTCAACTTGCTACAAATATGATGTTTCCCTCATATTTGTGATGAGAAAACTAATGAAAATGACAAGACCTAAGCAAACGTTGAAGGATTTGATATAACAGCATGCAAGTACTATGCTAATATGCAACTAGTGAGCATGAAACTATGTCTAAACTATGTCAAATGAGATGCTAATATAACTATGGAAAAATGACAATAATGACAAGATTACAATACCATGAGATTGCCTAAAACAAGATTGCATGAGATTAAGATAGCATGAGATTTCCTAAAACAAGATTACATGAGATGACAAAATGAGACCAAATTGCCATTTTATAGAAAATGCAATTTTGAGTGAATGGCCAAGATTAAAGATTGACAAATTCCCTAGAATCAATGGACAAGATTCAATTTGACAACCCAAAATTAGGGTTAGGGAAATATTAGGGAACATTCAAAATGAACGGACAAGATTGTTTTTTAGAAAATCAAATCAAGGGTGGACAATGCATGCAACAAGAGATAGGACTAGCACAGAAAAAGGGGTGACTTGGAAAATCAAATAATAATAGATATTAATTTATTTTTAGAGAAAAAGACTATTTTGAATAAAAAATCAATTTTAATTCAAAAGGTGGGACCACATGACAGTAAATAATTAATTTCAATTATCTACTAAAAGAGGGAAATGTGAAGTGAAATAATTAATTAATAAAAATAATTATTTAATTAGAGAGGATGAGCAATAATTAAATAAATTAAAGAATTTATTTAATTATGAGAAGACTTTCGAAATTAGTGACATATATTAAATAAATAAATAAATTTTATTTATTTAATAATCAGGAAGACATAAATGGGCAAAGGCAATTAAGTAAATTAAGAAATGTATTTAATTATAAGATGATTTTAGACAATTAGCGACGTATTAAATAAATAAAATATCAATTTATTTATTTAACAATCAAGAGGAATAAGGAGGACATGAATTAATTAAATAATTATGAATTATTTAAATAATAGACAGAAGTGGACATAATAAAAATGTCTTAATTATGCTAGGAAGAAATGGTGGAAAAATAGAGCTTGCGGGCCTAGGTCATTTTTATGTGTCTACAATAATCCTTAAGCCCTAAATAATATTGCATTTCTAAAATTTTATTTATATTTTATAATAAAATGTAGAAATATGACTATAAAACCATCAATTCTAATTGTATTATTCTATAAAAACCCTAAAATTCTAGAATAAAAAAACTCAAACCCTAAGCCCTATTTCATGTGATAAAATCTTTCTAAAATATTAATAATATTTTATGGAAAACAAGCAAATTATGACCATACAACTATTAATTTTTATTTTTTACTAAAAAATATAGAAATATGGTGATATGACTATTATTTTTAATTTTATTTTATAGAAAATATAGATATATGATCATAAAACTATCAAAATTTAATTGTATTTTACAACAAAAATATATAAATCATGGTTATCTAGAGAATCATGGTTTGTACCATCTAGATATTATGTCTCTACATCATTAGAATGGGTATGGAATATAGGTTAGTTTGAAAATAGAACCATACCAACATGAGAGAAAAAAGATCTAATAAGTTGAAGAAATAAAGTAACCTAGTGACTTATGTTCTCATTAAGAGTTATCCTCACACTAAATACTCTTAAATGAAACATTAAAAAATGAAACTAAATAAACAGTGCTACATAGTGAAATTGTATGGATAGAACAAAGATAGTATATTATTGAGTGATTTGGACCTTAGAAGTAGACATGATGGTTCATTATTGAGAGTATCAGATGACCATTTGTACTTTGACATTAACCTTGATATTTATATTAAGAGGTTGATCATCGAGAGTACCACATGAGCATTTTTACTTTGATATTAACATTGAGATTTATATTATGATGTTTATCCTACAGTTTCATTATGGAATTGACTTATGTATATTTGACATTGGCATAAATTTTTTATTTATTTTTAATATGATTTTTTACTTATGTATATTGAACATTGATGATGGTATTTATTTATTTTCACATTAACATTTATTTATATATAGTTTGTATTTTTTAAATTGTCTCCGCCTACCTGCGCACAGCTCAAAGTTCTCATGCAACAAAAGCTAGCTACTATTGTGTAAGAAGACATGGTTTTTTCACGAGATCGCACTATTTAACTATCAAAAAACATGTCTCCAATGCTAGTTGCACTGATTACATTTTCCAACATAGTCCCAACCTGTGCCAAAATGGGAGCTTTGCAATAGAGAATCTGTAAAAGCATGAAGGATTTAGAAATTTTGTCAAATGATGTAGTTGGAAATGCTCTGGTAAACATGTATTCAAAATAAAGAAGCAAAGACAAGGTACGTGAACTGTTTGACCGAATGCCTAAAAAATGTGATCATATGGAATGCTACAATTGTGGGATACACACAAAATAGGTTTGTTGAAAATTCTTTAGAAACTTTCAGGAAAATGAAATTGGTAGGCATAAAGCTAGATTCCTCAACCTTTGCCAACATTATCCCTACCTATGCCGAAATAGGAGCTTTGTAATAGGCCATGCACACCCATCACAGGATAAAGCATAAATGAATTATGTGAGATGTTGTCATTGCAACTGCCCTGGTAGACATGTATATAAAATGTGGAAGCATAGACACAACACGTGAACTTTTTGACAAAATGCCCCAAAGAAATGTGTTCTAATGGAATGCCCTGATTATAGGATATTGAAAAAATGGATTTGTTGAAAAGTCTTTATAAACTTTCAAGCAAATGCAATTGGCGGGTGTAAAGCTAGAATCTAAAAGTCTTTCCAGCATCCTCGTAGCCTGTGCTAAATGGGAGATTAGGAACAGGGTATGGAAATCCATCAAAGCATAAAGGATAAAGTAATTTTTTTAGGTGTACTTGCAACTGCTTTGGTAGACATGTGGAAGCATAGACAAGGCATGTAAACTATTTGACAATGTACCTCAAAGAAATTTGGCTTTATGGAATGCCATGATTGTAGTATATCAACAAAATGGATTTGTTAACAAAGATTTAGATACTTTCGAGCAAATGAAATTGGTAGTTGTAAAGGCAGCATTCTCCCCACCTATGCCAAAATGGGAGCTTTGTAACACGGTATGGACATCCATCACATAATGGAAGGGGAATTTTTGTCAAATATTACAGTTGGAAATGATCTGATAGACATGCATGGAAAATGTGGAAGCATAGACAACGCATGTGACCTCTTTAACAAAATGTCTCAAATAAAGGTGATCTCATGGGATGATATGTTTGGAGGATATGCACAAAATGGGATTTTCAATGATGCTTTCAAAATGTTTGAATTTATAAAGCACTCTTAGGAACATATCCTAACATTATGAGATTTATTTTTGTTCTAAGTGTATGCATCCATTTAGGTTTAGTGAATGAGGGTTGTATATACTTCACTTATAAAAGTAATCTTTATTGCATTACATTTACAATTGATCATTGTGTGCATGGTTAAGCTTCTTTCCCATACTAAGTATCTCAAGGACACCCTAAAATTTATCATTAAGATGCCAATTAAATCTATGGTAGTTATGTGGATGTGTTTTCTTAGTGCCTACAAATCACATATGGGTATGTGCATGATCATGATGGGAAAAATAGTGGCAATATAATGGGTATGTGGCTAATGATGTTTTTTAACCCAAAATTGATGAAATTATAAAAAGGTTTTTTAAATGAGATTCTCAAATTTCCACCAATATAAGTTATGCTATACTTTGAATTTAATAAGTAATTATTATTCATTTTCTATTCGAATTACAACTAAAGTCCTAATTGATAGGATGATTGAAAAACATCCATAGCTTTCAAACTGTATCACATTTTTTGAATCCAAAGCATGTGTCACATTCTATGCTTCGTATACTACGGGATTAAAAAAAGAAAAATTGAATTTCATGAAGTTTTGACCAAGTTAAGGTGGTCAAACATACAAGTTTTTATATTTTTTAAAAGTTGTAATAAAAAAATCATAATTAATTATTTACTTGGAAAAAAATTACAAAAAAATATGCATCACATTGCGACATGACTCCTCTACTTATATATAATTTTTTATAAAAAATAATTATCATTTTATTGTGGTTAGGGTGGTCAGACATACACCTACTTCTAATTTTTCCCTGAAATTTAAGTACTACTGCATTGAAATTTCAAATTTTCACCAAATAGATTTTTTTTTAACAAACCTAGTAGTTTAGAAACTACATTCAATTTGCTACAAATTTTATTCTTATATATTTTTGAAATAATATATATAACTTATTCAAAATTTTAAGTCAAGTTGCCTAACTCTAATTTTTATGAATTTTTTGCCACTTAAGGGCCTGTTTTTTCCATGATGATCTTGCACATACCCATATGCATATAGGTTGAGTATTTATAGTGACATTGTTTTTTTTATTTTTGTCCTTAAAAAGTTGTGATTTATGTTCTTCTCTCAAACATTTATGAAAATGTGGGCAAGTGGTGTGAGGTTCAAATGGTAAGGAGATTGATAAATGATAAAGAAATTAAAGAGAGATTCTTGGATGTAGTTGAATTGAAGGCCATAAAATGGCGTGTCTTTTTAATTAGAGTGATTATAGGTCATTTTGACCTATTTTGGAGGTGTACATGTTTTAGTTCTCTTTGTAAGGTGTGTGTGTTAAAGTTTTAAGCCGACAGGCTATGTGATACACAATTCATGCAACTAGGATAGCTTAATTGATTTTTTGGTTGGTTGTGGTATATATGCAAGGTTGATTCATTGTGTGAATGATTATGAGTAAGTGCAAAGTGTGTATGTGAAATCTGATGTAGCGTGAAGTAAAAAAGGTGTAGTAGTGAAGTATGAAGTCTGTTAAGTCAGTTTTCAGAGCTTAATTGGAACTATATCTTCAAAAGTTGTAGATGCATTATTACCAGTTCATTTTGATAGTGAGCCAGCCTTTCCTTTATCTTTTTCTATTCTGTGCAATGAGCCCTTGGCAATGAGCCATTCTTTCTCTCTAAATAGTGAGTCCTTGGATAGTGAGTCCACTATTCTATAATATTTATTCTAATCAGTTATAATATATTGTCAGCTAATCCTCACTGTGGTTTTTTCCTTTCAGGGGTTTTCCACATAAATTTGGTGTTCTTGTGTTCCTTGGTGTGATGCACGCTTTATATGTTCCTTTCTATTACTAAAAGTGTAATGTGATGCTTTGAATGGATGTTTAAATTCATGAAGTCAATGAATTTTAGTGAATACTAATTCACCCCCACCTCTCAACACTAACTCATTTGACTGCAAAATCCGATAAAACTGTCTGACGAAATATGTATAATTTGATGTATCGTCGAGTGCTTGTAAAATTTGATGTGTAATTTTCAATTTTTTGAAAGTTTATCCCTGACGTTCGTCAAAATTTTGATGAACCTAGGGTTTGTCGAAATGTCGGTTGTCATTTTCGTTGAATTTTGGACAAACATTGAAAATAGAAAAAAATCAAATTGTGGCCGACATAAAGAAAAGTGAGTTCATGCCTGATTTATTGCTACAGTGTTTTTCTCTACTTGAGACAGTTTGTGGAGAACTAAGGACAATTTTCTTGGGAAAAAAATAGAAAAAATTCAAGAAGATATCGCCAGGTTGAGGGTAGTCATTGTCTTTTTGCAGAATTCAGTTGTGAAGTCAGATTTGTAGTTCCAGGTTTGAAAATCATATTTTAAAGCAACATCTCATCAAATTTTAGTTTTAGAGGTTTAGGGTTTTGAGAATTTCATGTCCAGATTTTATTGTGTGGAATCACCATAAGATCACAACCAAGGAACAGATTCTTGTGACTGTAATTATGTGATCCATAACTCTATTGGTCATGTGGCACAGTTGTGCTATAACAAATATAGGATGCATTCATGTGTGACCCAAGTTTAATGTGGCTATGTTGTGATAGAAATGGAGGCACTCATATAATGTAGTTAATTCAAAGTTGTATAATGTAGGTGTCAATCATCATTGGGTGCATTTAGGTTGTCTCAAGTTTAATAGGTTAGGATGTAATTACATGATCAAAGAGTGATTACCTCTTGTTTCAATAAAGAGCCTATAACTCTAGTTGATATGTAGAGTGGTTGTGTTATATCAATTATGTAGTGCATTCAAGCACAACCCATGTTTAATGGGCTATTCTAGAGAGTGATCAAGATTTTCTAAACCTTATGAATGTTACTTGACATATATTTGCATAATCTCAAATTCCTTCGAGGCTTTTGAAGTATCAATGTATCCTATATAGGGTTTAGAATGATTTATTTTAATTAAAAAAATAAATAAATGATGTATTTCCTTGTAATTAGATAATGTGGAGATCTCCTAAATCTGCCCCAGCACACTGTCCTCTTTGGCACTGTATTCATTACTCCAGCTACTAGGATTTTACATGTGGCATCTTTAATATCTTCATGACCATGGCTTTTAAATAGATCTCAATCTTTTCTTTAATCATTTTCATGGTAACCCTTGAGTTCCATAATCCACCTTCAATCTCTTCTAAGAACGATGTCTTAAGCTAGACTGCAAAGTATGCATATAAAGCAAGTCCTTCATACCTACCATTGTTCCAAACCACCACTCACTACCTTACTTAAAATGTTGCCTCCATAAGCACAATATCATATTTTAAAATTATGGTTGTCAGTGATTGACCATTAAGGTCACCACTTTCATCATGAAGATACAATGAATTTTTTGTCTTCAAACTCAAGGCATTATGTAAGATAACATTGTGAATTGTTTGTTGTGTACGATTTGATTTTCTTGCACATTTACTGCTTTGTTAACTTCCTTTAAGACTAGGTATTGCACCCTCAGCTGCAATCTCAAACAGCTCACTCACTATCACTTGAAGATTCCTTTCATGAGCATCCTTCAATAAAATCAAACTATGCCCTATAGACTGCCTACTTACTATAGGGGACTCATTGTTTCATGGTATTGTAGTTCTTAAGATCCTTCAACCTTATTGACACTACTTCATAGTCCACAAGGTATTATTCACTATTCTCCCATATTTGATGAGTCTCAAAACACTACTCAAACATGCAATCCACTACCCGCATTATACATTAATGACTAAGAAGAAACATTGAACCTATGATTACCACTATTACTTTATTTGGATAGTCATTCCCTGATTGCATTTGCCTTGTCTAACACTACCAAAAGTATTTGAAAAACCCTTAAGGTCAGCAAGGGGGTAAGGAAACTCACTATTAAAATCTCCACTTTACTATGCAAGGTTTGAGTTTTATATCTTGTCACTACTCAGCTTCTTTTTGACTATCATATCTCAAGTGACTACCATTCTTCTTACCGTAGATTGCATTTACAAATATCACTAAGCTACATAGTGTGCTTGTTATTGGCTACAATCTTTAGATTGAAAGATTTTGTTATTACCTACAATGTCTCAATCTTTCTGGTATTGCAACCTCACTAATCCGCTATAGTTAGTGTTTATGTTCCTATGGAGGCCTAGGGTTTGTACCCTGATCATGCTCTTACCAATGCTTCTGTTGTTTTTTATTAGGGCTCTCTCAATGTTGAGGGCCATAGGGATAAGCTCATCATAAGAAGTGACACATTGCATCTTTAACTAAAAGGATAAATTTGTATTGACATTAGCAATGATGATTCCGACTTGTTTCTCCTTAGGAATGGGTCACTTGCTCTTACTAGCTTGCTACCTCCATCGTTGTAGGAAGTTTTTGATCAAGTTCGATATTTTGATTTTAGGAGTTGTAACAGTTGGAAATCATAGTAAAATCAGAATTTAATAAGTTTTCAAATTAGCATTTTAAAGTGCTTTTTGGGGTCATTAACTTTAGACTATCTTCTCTTTTGCAGGGGTGGTTGCATGCCAAATTTTTTTGGTGTAAAATATCAGAATTATTAGATTATGTTACCTTTCTATGAATAAAAATTATTGGAGTGTGAGTTTGATATTTTTTGAAGATCTAAATAGTCAAGCTTGGTAAAGAAAAATCATGTCAGATAATATTAGTCCAGAACAAAATGAAGAGACGCTTGATAGATTGTGGGCTAGATTGAAAAGAAAGGGTGATGGGAAATTTTATTGTCCTTGCAATAATTGCAAGGGCTTAATGACTAGAAGACTTTTAATCACAACAGCTGAGAAACATTGTAGGCAGTATGGACATGTTGAAGGGGGGCATGATTATCATCCATTGGTAAGTTGTTCATTATATGTGTTTATATTGATTTTATTTATAAATTTTTATATTGTTTTAACATTATATATGTATTTATAATCACTTGACCATGATCATGGTTTATTTGTGTTTATCATTATTATAAAGGTGGGGCACCCTAGGGTAGATGATATGGATTATCATGACCCAGAGAATGTGGTTTTGCAAGCAGACAAACATGGAGCTGTGAATATCAAAGATGAAGTTAATGATCCTATGGAAGAAGATGATCATGCACCAGAAAACATAGTTGAAGATGATGGTATGAATACATTGATCCATAACACATTCAGTGGCAGAGCTGATCATGATGATCAAGATGACTTTGATGATGTTCATGATTTACATGTACTTGATAAGGCATACGAGCCCCTTTATGAAGGCTCCCAAACAACTCTTCTCTCTATTGTATTGTTGTTGTTGAACTTGAAGGTTATGAATGGTTTATCAAACATAGAAATCTCATGGATGTTAAGGTATGTCATATATGTCATCTTTTTTTATCTATTTTAATTATTATTAGTTCATCACTAGTAAATAAAGGATGAAATATGTAGCATTAATATTCTTTATATGAACAAATTATTTTTTGTTGTAGATTGATTGGTGAATTTTTGTTACCACTATCAAATATTTTACCTCGCTCATATAGAGATTTATGTGCCATTATGAAAGATATCGGAATGGAGTATCAAGCAATAGATGCATGTCCCAATGATCATATTATATATCATAAACAATAGGAATTTGCAATAGAATGCCCAGAATGTAATATCAGTAGATATCAAATAGATCAACTAACAAAAAAGGTGTCTCGCAAGGTTCTTCGTTAGATTCCCATTATTCCACGTATGCAACAATTATTTAGGTGTGAAAGCTTAGTGTAATTTATGGATTACCATGCATGGAATAGAAATGGAGATGACATTCTTTGAATGCCTGTGGATGGTTCTGCATTTAGGGACATGGAGGAAAATGGCCACACTTTAAAGAAGAACCTCGTAATCTCAGGCTTTCATTGGGAGCAGACAGTCTCAATCCATTTGGAGAGATGAGATCTATTTACTCAGTGTGGCTTGTTTTTGTTATCAACAATAACATTCCTCCATGGATGTCAATAAAGAGGGAGCACCTAATGTTGTCAATGATTGTTCCAGGGATTTGTTTACAATAATTTTCTTTAACGTAGTAGCATCTCATTTGTCTTATTTATTTCATAATGACATATTTTTTTCATTCAATAGTCATGTACATTCATTTATATATATTGCAATAAAATGGTTATAATAATTATGTAATGTTTATGTTTATTCAACTAGGTAAGTACCAAGTTAAAGATATGAATGTATATATCGAGCCTCTTATCGACAAGTTATGAAAGTTGTGGAATGGCGTCACTATGTATGATGTCTCTAGACCAATAAGATAAAGACAATTTCAATTCCATGCAATGCTTGTATGGAAAATTCATTATGCCCCAAGGCTAACACATTTTTGTGGTATGTTATAACGTTCGATTGCACTTTAACAATATTTAATTTGATGAAGTAGATATCATGCATGTTTTTAAAATAATCTTTTCATTATATATAATTAAAAAAATTGACATATTTAATCCAATTATATATGATCTTGTAGGTCTTCAAACAAAGGGAAAATTTTCATGTCCAATTTGTGGTCCAAAGATGAAATCTCATTGTTCAACAAGCTTAGGAAAGCAGGTGTTTGATGAGTATAGGCACTTCCTCCATAGAAATCATAAGTATCGAACTACTAAAAAACATATTTTCAATGGAAAAGAGGAGACTACATCAAAACCACGAAGAATGATACCTCACCTATGGAAATTGGAATATAATAGAATTAATCATCAAGGTTATACATCAGATCAAATTGTTTATCTATCATATATGATATGTTTTAAATTTATATTTTTATATTGTGTTGTATTTACTCATGTTGTAATTGACAATGGTTGTCGTTAATTTGTTTAACTTACATGCTTCATGAAGATTGTCAAGGCATTAATGGCTAGCTTCCATAGCGACTAAAAAGTTATCCCAGAAAATTTAGTAGGTTTCCCTACTATGAGCAGCTACAAATTGTGCATTTGTTTGATACAATGCATATCAGAAAGAATATAACAGAAACGTTATAGAAAATATTGGATGGAAGGCATGACAAAGAAAAAATTGTCAAAATTTGTAGTGACATTCAGGAAGCCAATCATGCAATGAGAAATTTCATTCAATTAAATAGCGATGAAGACCAAATTAATATAAGTGCCCTTCCTTGGTTATTAAAAGAGTAGCAAAGCAATGCTATAAAAGAAGTCATACAAAAAATTGGATTTCCCACAGGATTTGTTGCGAACATAAACAATATAATAACAAAGAAAGGTGAATTTGGGTCAAGGATGAAAACGCATGATTGGAATACCTTCATTAAGGTAATTATTCTGGTATATTATATACACTTGTATAATGCATGAACTTTTCAGTGTATTGTGTTTACTACTTTTGGCAAAATAATGAAAAGATCATTTTATAATTGTTGCGGTACATTCTACATCTATCTCTCCCAAACAACTTTGACAACAATGTCAAGAAATTTATATATGATCTTGGAAAATACATGAGGTAAGTAGTGAGATTTGTTCAATTCATTGTATACATCTTATAATTGTCATTTGGTTTACTTGTTATGTAATATGTACTGTATATTTTTGTTAAATATCGTTAATATATTTGCGCCTTGAATCACTTGTAGATGGCTATCATCTAAAGAAATCCATCAAGAAGATAAAAATTATTGGAAGATAAAAATTCCTCGTCTAATGTGTGAAATGCAAAAGTGTCTACCTTCGACATTTTTCAATGCACAAGAACACTACCTCATACACCAGGTTGAGGAGATTGAATTGTGTGGACCTGTACACACAAGGTCAATGTGGATGGTTGAGAGAATTTGAAATTTTTGAAGGCTTTGGTTAGAAAAAGAGCACATCCCTGAGGGTTCTATGGTGGAGGGATATATGGTATACCAGACCATGGTGTACATTAGTGAATATCTTCCTAAGTTTGCAGCAAAGATCCATGTAGATCACATTTGGGATCCCAACTCCATTAACAAATTTGAAGGGGAGTACATTATGGGGAAAGGTAGATTGAGGAAAGTGAGAGGTAATTATAAGATGGTCGCTTGTGAATTTTTTTTTATATAGTTGGTCAAGAGTGGGATGCACTACATTTGCAACGCCGCCAACAATCTTGATTGGATGATGGTATGGATTGAACGATGTCAACAACTGGGTCAACATAATTACGGGAAGGTGTGGCTTCATTGGTTAAAGAAGCTCATCGTAATGGAGATTCCAATGTTACACAAAGGGAAATTGATTTAGCATATAGTTTAAGAGATAAATAGGTATGTATAAATATATTAATCACCCATATTATTTAATTATTTTCAAGTATATTGATGTATATATACGTTGAGATTGTTTTCTTTGCATACATTCGGCCAAGAATAAATATGTTTATCAACTGATGATATTGCAATAACTTTTACATGTTTAACATATTGCAGGTGAAACACCACAAGGATATGTTGTACAATGGATGTAAATTTTGAATCAAAATATTGGATGACATGAAGAAAATTTGTGATTTTGGTATAATTGCAGTCTTTCAGGTGACTAATGTTTCATCTACAAGTGACATACATCTAGAAGTCTTAGAAAATCGATAGTATGGGATTTTGGATGATATACTTGAGTGTGACTTTAAGTTCTTTAGATTAATTATGTTCATCATCCTATGGTATAGGCTACGGTTGAATGAAAATGATCCTGAGAGAACTATTATTGAACATGATAATGGATTTACCATGGTTAATATAAGGTTGATTGAGCGAGCTGGAAATGAGCCCTATGTTCTTCCAAGCCAATGTGAGCAGGTATTTTACTCAGAGGTTCCAGGTAAACTGGGTTAGTCATTTTTTGTTAGACATGATCCAAGAGGAAGGCCGGTAAAGTATAATGTGCTGGAAGAAGAAGATACTGAAGAACTAGAAGATGATGTAGATGATGATCAGGATCAACAGTTAGTTGATGATGTCCCTGACGAAGATGTCGAAGAGGAGGAACTAAATCATGATGATGTAGGAGTTAATGTTCATGAAGATGATATCCATGTTGATGATGACATTATCAAAACTGATATCAATGACAATGATGATGATATGACCAATCCTTACAATGTCAAATCTGGATCGATGATATAAACAAAGAGTTGGATGAAGAAGAAGATCAATGACATTGAAATTTATAAGTTATGTGATTATATTATCTATTTGATATTAATTTCTTGATAGAATTATAATTGACTTATGTGGTTACATAATTAATTCATGATGTTTTTAATTTTTATGCCATTACATAATTAATTTAATGATGTAATTTTTAATGTTTGAAAGGTCAAAAAAATTAAAACATTTCAATAGTGATGTTAACAACCTTGAAATTAGTGTGTTTTATGTTTCATGTGATCATAAAAGATTAAAAATCTAGTTGTAGAGGTGGTTGTTCAGTGGTTGATGTGTATGTTGGTTCTTTTTACATTGTAACCAGGTTTGTCTTCTAATCTACCTATGGAATTTCCAATTCCAATTGAAGGCAGCTCGAAGGACCTGGACCAACTAACGAGGACTTTAAAAGCCTCCTACACTTCGGGCTTTGTAAGATCTGGGAGGGTGATCCCTTAATGTGTTTACAACCTCTACACCATTATTATAAACAACATTAACAATAGCATATGATCTCACTTAATAGCTCAACACGCTCAGATAATATCAACTAGAATTGGTTGTTCATAGACAATATCAACTATCTGGAGTGTGAGATAACTAAACAATCCATTGTATAAGATAGTCAATGATTTGTAATTTGTAGCAAGCTCTAGGCAAAGACAAACAAATACTGAACTACACTAATAATTACAACTTAGATCAGTGTCATATATCCATTACAAGAGTCAAATTCATAAGCATTGAGAGGTTTATAACAGATTTAATACATCACATATAAGATCCCTGACAATATTGCATTACAGTTTCATTAGTATGCATTCTAACCTAGGACTACTTATCAAATCCTTATACAGCACATATCCGCCTATAATCCCATTCAAGCATTTTAATTAATTCCTTGAATTAAAGGTAAAATAGAATCATATACACCACAACAGTGAGATGGATAAAGCAACCCTTAGTTATTTCATTCAAAGTTCAGATATGCATGTACAATCGAGAGACATGAGCTCGAATTTTCATTTCAACTCAAATGCTAGTACTATTATACAACATTAAATCTCTATGAACTCAAAACTTGTTACAGAATGACTCAAAACCTAAATTGCATTTCTCTAAAACCATCAGACTTTACAATTCACTTTGCAACTTCACCTAGACTCGACAAAAATAATCTAACTTGCTAACCCGTACTTCTGGCCTTGAAATCCTTCTTATGGAAAATGAAGGAGTAAACAAGCACCAGGCCAGAAAGTGCACCTGTCACGAGTCAATTGGAGCACCTGGTGATATTCCAAAATTTGTTACAACAACCACCACCTTGAAAAATATTTTTGTTCATCATATCAGCTGAGGAACGTTGATGCAAAAAACCACAAGAAAACCACACCGAGAAAGCCATCAACACAAAACTAGAACCGTTGCAACCACAACATCTGATCTGCCACATGCTAGTAGTTCACTCCTTTTACTCCTCCTTAGTCAAATATTTAGTTACCCAATTCTAGTACTCATCATTATTCGGCCAGTCAAAATTAATTACCTCACCCACCTTGGTATTATAAGGTGTGTATTTTACTGCTACCTGATTCGCATCCCTCTCAAAAGATTCCAAAAATGAGCTGGTACTAATGTTTTTTCCATACAGCTCACCAACAAATCATAGTTTGAGTCATCACAAATTGAATTGATTTGATCATTGATGGCCTCACTTGCTTGATCTTGCCATTGTTGAAATGACCTAATTTTCCCTTGCTCATCAATTATATTAGGTAACAATGTGTTACCCCAATCATTGAAATTCTTCACCAGCTCCCTAATCTTCCTACTCAAGTCATTTGGTAAGGTTTGAAAACCTTGCAATGATTTTACTAACACATGAGTAGGCTTTAATGATTGGGGCCTATTATTTATATCAAACCTTGAGGCCTTATACATGATATCCAGATCACTGGCCCTAGGGATCCAATTTTCAATTATTGGTATCATTACTTGCTGATCCCTATCAATATTCTTTATTGCTGCTAATAGCAAAGAATATAAAGAATGTATAGATAGCAATTTTCTATAAACCTTTTCATTTAAATGCCTCAAAACAATAGTAACAATTTCCTTTTTCTTTAAGAGAGATCCCTCCTCATTTTTTTTTAATGATGCCTACAATTCATCATTTTTTTGCAAGAGCTGCTTCTTTGTAGGATCGACATAGCACTCTATTTATTCTTCAACTTCCTCTAAAGAAAGGGTGAGGACAAGATTCTGACTGGGAGATCCTGGTGTGGAAACAATTGGAGAAGCAGGAGGCACTGACCCTGTTGTGGAAGGTAATGTACTAGTTCCTGGAGCACTTCATGTCTCCCCAATCTGCTTATACCTAAACCTCTCCACTTCATTTTGCAACACAACATTTTTCTGCTACATCTTGTTGTACTCCTCAATCAAAGGGTTATATTTTTCCATTAAGCTCTTCCTTTCAGCTTCCTCCCTTTCAGTAGTCTTTTGGGCCAATTTGGCCACATTCACAGTCAAATTAGTGGCCTCAGTGGTAGAGGTCTTTGAAGCTCTCGTTATTATCAATCCTCCCTTGAAATTTGAATTAATTTCATAAACATCTGGTTTTCTCCCTTGTGGGGCCAATGCCCAAATTGCCAGTGTTTCATATTCCTCACTAAAAGAAAAGTTTTGCAATGCTGCCTTGACCTCTTCTTCAGAGTCTTGAAAGGGATTCTTAGACTTCATAATAGCATTAAAGGCTATTGCATCTGTAATGTCCCATTCAGGCAGAATTAATACACCATCCTAACTCACCAGTTTTCTTCCTTCTTCAGGAGTGATGTTCTTGAATTCTTCCATTAATTTAGCTTTTACATCCTCGTCATTCTCCTGGTCTGACCTATCAGGCCTTAGTTCTCTTCTCTGCCTACATTTATCTTGATACTCTTCAAACTTCATCCTCCATACCAATTGCAACAATACAAGAGTTTTTACAAATGTATTATCATCTAGAAATTCCTTGCATGCCTCCATTCTTGCATCTTGCACACTTTTACCTTTCATATCTAAATCAGATAAAACTAATTCAACTAGCCTAAGAGGGGAAGGGATATCAACTTGCATTTCTTGATGAGTAACAATAATCTCATCCATCAGATCCTCCTGTGGTTGATCAATTCTTTGCCTCTTAGGGCTTGGCTCGGATGGTGGTGATGAGGGATTGTCTTCCGGTGATGATTCTAAATCAATAATTTTGATTGCCCCAGGCACTTTGAATTTTGGACTTGGTTGTGGAGGCACTTTCATAATCTATTTTCCTTTTCTGTCCACTTCTTCTTCATCACTGCTACTATCCTTTTTCCTCCTGTAAATGGGTTGCATTTTTGTAGGCTAGTATGCTGGCCTTGTTTCAATTGTTCTGGCACCTTGCTCTTGTACACCCAGAATCAATTCTATATTTACCTTTTTTGTCCTCAATGTGCCCATAACTTCCTTGAAGTTTCCCATCAAAAAATCAATTTTCTTATGGTGGGGACTAAACTCCAATAGTGGATCATATTTCAGATCCACTTTGTGCACAACATCTAGTAGCTTATGATAAGCTATCCATTTCTCCTCATAGGTCTCTTATTGAACTCACATTCAACCAAGGTGTAGGCTTCTCAAACTTTCTACTAAAAAACTTCATCAAGAATACCAATCAACAACACTTCTCTCATAAGAGAAAAATAGCCTCACCTTATTCTCCATGTATCCATGAGTACTAGCAACCGATCATCTCATGCTAAACTCCATCTGCATTACTTCACTATCACGAAGTGTTAAGAAAATAATCAAAGCACCCAATATACAAAGAATTACTAGACCACTATCAAAGCTCCAATCATCTGAATCAGGAACTTATCATGATACCATGATCTACATATCTCGTTAGGAGATACCATGCTTTAGGTGACTTCACCACAGTCTCAAGTACAATACACAATTCCAAAACTCCAATGCACAAACAAGAGTATACCATGACATAAAGCAAATAGACTCAAAACCAACATCACCTGTCAAGTACCACCAACACCTCAACCAAAGACTCCAAGCATCCTCCATGGATCTAATATGTTGCACATCTTCAAATAATTTCCATGCAAATGCGAAAGAACCCTTCTGTAGCAATAGGATCTAAGGGCTCCCCTAAGAAACATCTACAACACTAAAGAAGACCATTCACCACCATGTGATGAACCCATAGTCACTGCTAAAGCTCCCATTGAAATGTGACATTTGAGCTCTCTAAGCATCATGACCTCCTACTTTAGGTTCCCATGATCAACTATTCAGGTACTCAATAGTATCTATCCTCTCATCTCAAAGCAATCACACCAATGCACAAGTGACCACAAACAAGGCCAGCTAACAAGTCTACACCAGCAATGAATCAACCTCATGGATAAAGACAATCCACATCCAATTTATCTCATTGCAGCCAATGGGTAGCTAATTCACCAACCGCATAACTCGTAGATCACAAACATCGAACATGCAAACCCATCATCGCATTGGAAAATGCAACACTGAGATTTTAAAGAGAATAACCATGTAGACAACATGACTCAAACACCAGATCATGCCAAACCTGATTTTCCAATCATGTCCACAATGAGCACCATAATCACGGAATTCACAAGCACCACCACAGGGATGTTGAGTGACCAATCACATACCAACACTCTCATGCAGAGAAGAAAACATGCCTCCTCAAACCATGCACAAAACATGCATGCAGAACTGCGATTATCTCATCCAGCAACACCCCTAAGGCCAGGGTCTAGAAAATAGCTTAACAGCAACTCCACATAATCACAAGTTTTGCTTAACTATGTAAAACCTACAAAACCACAAAGCCACACAAGTACAAATCATCCTTAGAAAGAAAAAATAGTTTAGGAAATCCATGCCCCTTTCAGGCCAAATCTAAACCACCAACATGTACATGCATCCGAGAAGGAGAGAAAGGATATTTCAGAAGCTTGCAAATCATCTAATGATTAACTCCATATCCTTTATGTATTCGAGGTTAATAGGAAACAATTCCTTCCAACACCAGGAAACACCACCTAGCATAAGCACTCTCTTCCATGGCTGAGAAACAAACTAGGCTTCTCCATATGATCAAGGAGCCTCTCAGAAAAACACCCAATATGAAAGCTTTACTACTACACAGCCACAGAGAAAAGAAATCCACCTCATACACCAAGGTTACACTGCTACCAACCAGGAGACATAGATCACAACAAAACAACATGATCAACTCCCTCTTCCATCTCCACCATCCTTCAAGATGTGTGTCGTCTCCGAATATCATAAGACTTCCACTCACCAAAGAATTAATAAATCAAATGATTCCTCTAGATTTCCTCCAACCTAACAAACTGAGAAATCTTCACAAGAGAAATACCAAGAACCAGCAACCAAAAGAAAGCTTTGATACCACTTGTAAGGGAAAATAGGGGCATCTCAGAGAAACCTCCAAGAACAGTAGTTCCTTCTGTAACTTTAATTTCAAATAGGTTGCCTCAAAGACGTGAACAACTATGTCCTAAAGCATAAACACACATAGTTTATTTCCCACATCAATCCTTCTGAGAGAAGTACATGTTAAATTCAACAACAAGCAATAACTGATTCTAGTAACAAAACAAATACAGATGAAAGATAAGACATAAAACATAACACAAAGATTTACATGGGAAAAACCCTTTCGGGTAAAAAACCCCACACTCCAAAGATCGAGCCATTGTATTATTTAGCAACAAAAGGTTACAATACAACTTCAGGCTCATAGCCTTTTCAAAGATTACATCTTGTTCATTCTGAATACAACCTGGTAGCAACTGATCAATCCATTAGAAAATACAACCTTCGCATTGATACAATGCAATACAGATCAACATGAGAGAGATCAATCATGATTCATGATCAGAAGAGATTCGAGCAAAAACCTGCTTCTCTCTTCTTCTCCTTCAGCTTCATGGCCTCGGCCTTTCAGCCAGCCACATGGCCCTCTCAGTTAGCTCTCTTGGTTCTTCTTTCTCCTCTTGTTCTCACCAGCTCTCTGTACACTCTCTTCAAAACGTCCAATGCATACATATATGCATTCATTCTCAACAGCCTCTGTGAATCGGTTTGTTTTCAACTGTCAGACAGAAATCTCTAGCTCAGCATCATTATCGTCGTAGATGTTTCCATTTCTTCATGTAGAGTTTTACCTTCCACACAGAAACGGTTGCAATGGTCTCATAGCAAACGGTTCACATTCTGCTCTCTCAAATTTGTCCAAATCACACCACGTAGGATAGTCATCATTCAGTCAAAGGCATTTAACCTGTGTTTGCATGTCGGTGAGACACTAACCGTGTCTCCCCGATGCCATAGGACCGATTGCACATGTATCGCCAAGAGTCGCCCCCATCGGCAAGATGTTACATCGAGTTCACAAGCTATCGCTTATATTTTGCCTTGTCGCCAAGACATCATGCCGATATCCATCACATGTATCATTATTTGGCAAGACCATCTTTAGTTGGTGAGAGGTCATACCGAAGTTCCAAACTCACATCGACATCAACATTCCCATTGGCAAGACTATCACCATTCACCAAGACATCACACCGATGTTCACAAGTCACATTGAACTCAGTATTCTCATCGGCGAGACAATCGCCATTTGATGAGACATCATACCGAATTCTTTAGTCAACAATCGGCAAGACTTCTCTCCATCGCTAAGACTTCTTACCGAACCCTTAGTGTTACCCCAATGCCTCCAAGTGAATACCTATTGGTGAGACATCTCCATATCGACAAGACTTCATACCGAAGCATATAAGTTACTCCGATGACCACATGTGTAACACCTTGTCGATGATACTTTGGCTATCGCTGAGATGTTACTCTGAAGTCTTCTAGATAAAGCTATCAGCGAGACATCATTCATCGCTAAGACTTCATACCAAAGTCTCCAGGCTACCCCGAGACCACCTTTCACCAAGAGTCATATCAAACACATCCCATAGCATCGATGAGACTCACTTGTGTCGCCAAGAGTTCATAGCAACCCCTTTTGTTACCCCGATGACTCCATATGTATGACTATCAGCGAGACATCTCCCTGTCGCCAAGACTTCATACCGATAGGAGCAAGTCATACCGATTACCACATTGGCCAGATAGACCAAAGGTTACACCAATATCGACAAGACTTCCTATCGTCCTGAAAACATCATTCCAATAGTCCACAATTATGCTGAAGGTTTTAGGTTATGCCGCTCACCAAGACATTCAGGAGGTCCCAGTGACAGTTCAGGATCGACTAGCAGATCGGCCAAACATCTCACTAGTCACAGCAAAATTTCTCACAAGAAGTTTTAGCCTATGGGATTGAGGCACCAATTCCAACAATTGAACTCATGCACAAATTTTCCAGCTTTTATTCTTTTTCTGAAAGAGAAAAGAAACCCTTAGGATCATGTTGCCGCTTTGGTCCACACCTCAAATGGTAATCATCAAAGAAATTATCAAAATGCGTCTAGCCTCCCTTTGAAAATACAAAATCAGACATCACTATATAATCTGGGAAAAATGTTCCCCTACCCCTCCATTGAGGTTGTTCTCATGAATACAACCTATCTGCCACATAACTTCTGGAAATCCCACTCTTGGTGGCACATTGTATGGTAGTATATGAGGGGCTCCTTGAAAACCATATACTCTCAAGACAGTGTTGACTGGGTATGGGATAATGTCACCCCAGTTGTGGTAAACCTTCAATTCTAGCTTCTTCTCCTTCGACCTGAGGAAATCATGTAATTCCTCAAGGATCCTAGGTATATTCACCATTAATCTAGCCCCTAATCTGGAAGCAAAATAATTATCAAATTGCACATAACTAGTGCTTTCCTTATTACAAGATAAATCTGTAGCCCATATCTATACTGGGAATCTTTCTCCATCAACTGATTGCCTTAATTTCATCCTCTCAGAGAACAATTCAGCATTCTTAAACAAAAACATATGCATTAGCATAGAATACCAAAAGAATTGAGTGTCGGTATCATTATTTTGCAGCTTTGACAACCCTTCATGCATCCTGTCAACCAAGAAAGAAGTGAAGTCATAGGTCATAGAGAAGTTAGCATGTTGTATTTGCATCCCCATGAACATATAAGCAATGGGAATTACTATACAAGGACTGAAACCCAAAATCTGACATAAAGAATAGAAAGTGGCCGGAAAATGGTTTGCAAAAAAAATTAATTTGAAAGGTTCC
>VDFB02300448.1:0-13282 GCA_007258455.2 Sequoia sempervirens | reverse complement strand
TTTGAAACTTTGGAGTAATTCCAACGTCATATGTTCAATACCTATGAATCAAATCTCAAAACCTCCATCGTAAGCACCCAATAAATAGGAAAAATAATACATGAAACCATCAAATGGTAACAAAAATATATAAGATAAAACCATATAAAATGTGGTGCCTAAATCCCTAGTTAAAAGTCCAACACCTAACTTCCCAGATAAGTCCATAGGTTAAAATAACATATTCCTTCCTCTTGCCATAAACACATCACAATCCATTGACTGACTTGGATGATCTATTTTGACTCCACTATCTCCATTCAAAAATGGCTTATGATGTATTGTAATGGGTTTCATAAGTTGGTCAACAAGTGTAAATCCCTCTTATAAATCTTCTTCTATCTTAGATGTTTTTACATTTTCAATGTGGGAGTCTCAACCTATAGATGTCGTAGCTTTTAATTAGGGAGGCCTTTGGGGCCCCCTTTTTTAATGTTATAGAACTTGAAGAGATATACCCATTAGGCACCCCTAGAAGTGATGTTGAATAACCTCAAAAAAAAATTTAGAGGCCAAATTGCCTAGATAAACTTAGAGCACTACTTGAATTTTTTTGTGCTCACTTGCTTTATCAATACATTTTCCACATTCAACAAAGTGTTAACTTTCTCTAGCATCACCCTCCCATGCCATGAACAAAATGGTATCAAACATCAATGGGACTCATCCTTACATGAAAGGTTTATTTTTTTATCTAACATATGATAATTTGACTATCACATAGAACTATAATAGCTCTTTGATCTAGAACAACATCTAAACACAACATCTTAAGCTAGATGGACTCCTACAAGTGCGACTAGCTACCATGTACTCTAATTACAATAGAAAATATTCCACAACCTTTTTCTTACGAGTCATCTAATTGATGGCAACATCAAACATAGTGAAAAAATATCCACTATTGTATCTCCTACTATCAATATCTCAAAGCCAATTTGAATCCACAAATCTATGAATAATCATTATGTTGGTCTCTTGTAGAAATACTATGATAATAAATGGAGTAATTGAAGGTTCCTCAAAAATAATTGAAGACCCTCTTCATTACATCCAAATGTTCTTGTCTAGGATTACCCATGAAATGACTAAGGAATCCAACTACTTGGACAATGTTTGGTTTGTACAGACCATAACATATATTAAGCTCACAAAAATACTAGCATAAGGTACTTGAGCCACCTCCTTTTCTTTTACTTGAGGTTTCAGAGACACTTCCATTGTCTCATGCACCTCTTCATAAGAAATAGGAATCATGATATCTACACAACTCACTTTTTCTTTGAAGGAATCATTAAGATTTTGAACCATCAATTTATTTTAAATTATAAAATAGACATGCTACCAAAAAAAAATTTCTAGTGGATTTCTCTTTCACATGCTAGGGTGATTCCACAAAATTGGTTTACAATTTTGTTGAGGAAGCAAAATTGTAAAAAGCACCCTCATGAAAAAATTTTGGGTTTTGGGGGGTTCTAACAAACTTAGGGTTCAAACTTCACTCGAACCCCCCTTCGAGCGAATCCTATTAAATGCTAGGTCCCACATATTTCTCATTTCTCAAAATAAAAAACAAAGAGAAACTTTGTAGAAAGGGGGGTTTGCTCGAACCTAGGTCCATTCGAACCCCCATTTTCCCTCCTTCTCCCCCTTCGGCACCAAAAATCTCTAGAATTTTTCCCTTCGAGGATGAAAATGTAGGAGACTTCACAAACCCAACTGGATAATGGTATTCCTCGGAACGAGCTATCCAACGAATATAATTTTAATATGTTTTGGTTTTTATTATGTATTTGTTTTTAGTTTGATTAAACATAGGTTTTTCATTGAAAATCAAGCTCTTTGTTCTGCACATGTGGAAAAATAGCAGATTATCAAAATAAAATTCTAAAAAATATGTGCAAGCTAGGTGTTGATGTCCTTGATCCACTAAAAAAACAAATGGAATTTTGATACATACAAAAAAAGTTATGTTGTATACGGTCCACCTATGTCTGAATTGTAATTGGTTTGACTTTGAAACTTGATTAAGGAAAAAATATTCAATAAAACACTATGAAACCAAATGAAAGGGTTATATATCGTAGTTACAAATATAAATTCGAAAAACTAGAATTTTATCCTTCATAGAAAAAAAGTTATGTTGTATACGGTGAGCACCACTCCTTAAAAATGGTATTTACTGATAAAAACTAGTTTTCGAAGGAGATGGAAAAAGAAGTGTAATCTGATTCCAAAATTTTTGGAAAAAATATATTTAGAATCTATAGACAAAATGTCACAAATCACTTGTTTGCATCATCTTCAAATTCCTCACGGTTTAGCTGCTATAGGAGCCCGAAAGTGAAGATTTAGTTAGAAAAAATCAGTTCAGTGTCCAGTTTGGCCAAAAATTGTAAACCAGTATTGTGGGATCACCCGCTACTATTGTATAGAACTTCTACATAAAACAACAAATACTCTTGTCCAACTATGATACAAAATAAAGATATAGAGTTTCAATACAAATAAATAAGAATAACAACGTACAAATCATAGACAACACAAATATGCAAATCCCTACACTTGTCTATTTGAGAAGGAAATTTGTCCATTATATAGAAAATTGCATGAGTGACTAAATCAGAAAATACATATAGTTGCTAGCTAACTACTTAATAATTATTGAAAAAGTATAGACTAACTAAACATAACCAAATAATGACATGTAATCTACACAATATATGGGCATTATTCTTTCAACTTATTCATTGTACAACCATCACAATTGATTGATTTTGTACCATATTCTCTAAAAAATACAACCTCTATGAAAATGAAAATCTTTAAATTTTTTTACCCAAATTAGGTGGATATCATGCCTATTAGAACCATGAAATATCTTACAACTATAGAAAACTATAAACTATATAAATACCTTTCACCATGATTAATCCTAGGAGAATTAAGACTCAACTAATTATGTAGTTAATAGAATTAGTGATTGACAACATAAATAATATATGTTAATGATAAATGAAGATGACTTTAAATGATTATCTCCCTTGACCACCAATCCTCCCCTACAAAGTTTCCCTCTCCTAGGTAGGATGTATACCATGTGCACATGATGAATTCCAAGAATTGATCATGGTTGTGTGGAACTCTACAATAGGGAAGGAACGCTGTTGCAATTCTTGGGTGGTTACCATTGGTAATTAGGAGTGGCAATAATATACCATCTATTCATCAAAATAACATATTTCTTGTGTGAGAGTTTAAAATTTGTTGGTGTCTTTGAAAGCTTAAAATGTGCATTTATGACCATAAGGAGAAACACTTGGAAGAAAAAAAGTTCAAAGCAATTTTGAAATACTTACATCCCCATTTGCCAAAGCCTTGGGAAATCTATTAACCAAAATGTCTTACAATGCCTTGTATTTTTCAATGGAACTTGCATGGGCTTAATTTGATGATTGATCTTGTTAGTCAAATAGTTTTTTTTATGAAAGTTATTGATTCAATTTTTTTCACCAAATGTTAAGGCATATCATGTTTAAAGAAGGAAACATCATTGACTAGAAACATCTACAACTATAATCCTTTAGAATATTGAAGGTTTTCCCAAAATTTCCCTTTCATGGTGTTTATATTTGTAGTCAAGTTTTTATTATATTTTAGGGAAAAATACTTAAATACAACCATACAACCATACAATTTAATATGTATGAAATTTAATTCAACTATAGACATTGTTTGGAAAATCATGCACTCTTACTATTTAGGCTTACTTTGTTAACAATTCATGGACAATATAACCCACCACCACCCACAAATGGGATTGGGGGACATAATGCTATAGGTAAGTAGTTTGATGAACAACAAAAAAATATGTTGAGTTTCAAGAATGAAAACGAGATGATTTGTTGGGAGCTAGGGGTGGCTATTTAAATAACTTAAGCAAACTAAAACAAAGTAAAATTTACAAATTCATTGCAATATGTAGAATTTGTTATGACAATCCTCTCCCCATTGTATTTTTCAATACTGCCAACCTTTAGTAGCTAGTAGAGATTAGAGTCCAATTAATTGAAGAGCAGAAGTGTGCTTTAGTGGATTAGATTCATGTATTATATGATGAATCTGCATTGTGTGAAACCCAAAACTAGAGGATCAAACTATACAAAAGTTAGAGACTATGACAGTTCCAAAGCATTTTCTAGACAGGTGAGTGAAATTTAGTAAGCTACGTCAGATCTATTCTTCACAATTATTCCCATAACTAAGGTCACTCTTCTTCTTTTTTTTTGATTAAAAAGCAAGGAAAGGGCCCTACTCCTAAACAAAACAAAACAACAACAATAAAGCAGGCCAACTGACCACTAGTTGAAACCATAACCAAACCTATAGGCCAACCAGAAAAACAACAAAAAATAAGAAACAATCTAAAACATGAAACAATAGGGCACGTAGGCCAACGAGAGAAAGGCACACAGGCCCCCAAAACAAAGAAACAACAAAAAAACCAAACTATTCTTTTTGAGAGTTAATTAGGTCCGATTCCTTTTTTAATAGTTCTAGATCATTTCTCCCGGGGTCCACCTCATCACCAACCTTTTCTTCATTCGACATTTCAGCATCTTGGTTTGCATTTATTCTATGTTTCATTTTTCTTACCTTTGACATTCCAGACACTGTACTGAAAATTGCTTTATTCATGATTCCATAAATGATGGAACTCAAGCTATTGAAGGCACTATCCAATCTGTTGACTTTGTCCTAGGAAAAATCAATCTGGTTCTTAAATTGTTGGAGGGTCCACTCTGCTTTTGTTATTAATATCTTAATATAATATTTATTATTCAATTATCAATTCCTGTATTTTTAATTTAATCTAAGTTAATTCCTTTCTAATTATATGAAATTATTTAATTAATTTAGACTAACATTAGGAAAAGTTTATCATCCTCATAATATATTAATTATAAACAAAGATGGCTTTAAATAATTAGCTCTCTTCATCACCATTCCTCCCCTACAAAGCTGCTCTCTCTTAAGTAGGATGTATGCCATGTGCACATGGTGAATTCAAAAACTGCTTCTGGTTGTCTAGAACTTTATGATAGGGAAACTGTGCCATTACAATTCTTGGGTACTGTAATGCTGATTGGGTGGGTGATGTTGATAGGAGAAGAGATTTGAGATTGGAAATGGCTGTGTCAGCTGGGAAGCAATAGGTAACTGACAGTTACTTTGTATTCACAAAGATTGAACATAAGTAGCAACACAAGCAATAAAGAAGTTGCTTAAAGATTTAGGATATGAGCCACCACCACCTACTATCATAACTTATGATAATCAGAGTTGCATAGAAAATCTGAAGTTCCATGTGAGAATGAAACAAATAAAAATCTAACACCACTTTATTTGCAAGAAAACTGAAGGTGGTGAAGAGGAGCTGAAGTTTTGTGGCACTGAAAGCATGTTGTTGACATGCTCGCTAAATGTCTCCCAATCTCAAACATAAATGGTAGATTGAGAAGACTAGAACTATAAAAAGTTAATAACAATGATAGATTTTGGCTAAAACGGGAGTGTTGGAATAATTTGTTACCATCACTGATTCTCGAGATTATGCAGATTCAGTTAATACATGCTAAATTAGTGAAATTAGTCCAGTCTCGTTTTGTCAATAAACCCCCTAATTTGTGGTATGATTAGAGTCCAGTCTATTTCCGAATATAAGATTCAGACCTCTGCTGTATAAAAGGCAAGCAAGTCATTTTAATAAAATCAGAGCTTCATCTGTATTTCTCCTCTTTGCCTGCATTTTTTCTGTCACATGTTTCCTATGCACATGTAGGCTAATATTTTGAATTAAAGGAAATAGTCTAACATTCCTCCCAAAAACTCTTGAGATCTCTCAAAATAAGCGTGGCATCCATGACCGACTTTATGGAACCTAAATTGAATATCAACCAATAACTACAATTCAGCTCTTCATAGCTAGCATCAAATCAAATCTCATCAAGGAAATGAAATGCAACTTTTTCAATTTGAAAACACAAACTCTTGGGCTATTTATTAAAACATAAATCTAGTGTAAATTTTCTAATTCTATTCTAAGATCCAAATTCATACTCCAATTCCAAATCAAGTTTCTCAAGTGTTAATTGGCAAAACTGTGAGTGGTAAGTTAGCTTATGTATGCAATCCCGATGGGAATTCCCAGCCGTTGTCTTCAGGACCTTAGATGTTATTTGGTGTGTTAACTTCTTTACTATACCTAACCATTTGTAGCTAAGGCTCTTATCTAATTCTACCATATTTCTTTTTAATCGCACTCTATCTCACTTTGTGCATTCCACAAAGTAAACTTTTAGCAAATATGAACTCTGTAAGTGCTAAATCAGGAGGTTTCTTCAAACTAGTCCACAGATTTTCAACATGCACAATAAAATTAAAATTTGAGTTATGAAATTTTATGGTAATCTTCACATGTCTATGGAAATGAGAAACCCCACTTGCCTCCCTTATATAGCTTGCAAGCCAGCAATTAATACCCTCCTAGTGCCCTTCCCACTAGATTTTAATAATTATATATGTTCTGTGAGAGGGCCTCTAGCAGTTATGGCCTGTGACATTAACTTATCCCAATAACATCTAGTTACAGGATATGGTATCTGAATTCAATCTAACATAATTCACACAGAGAGGCACTAATCAATAGCTTTCATTAGATTCTGATACTAGACAGTGTGTGTTTGAGCTGCTTATTTTTTCATTTGAGATCCCCACAAAACTGCTTGTCCACATGAAAAGTTTTATAAAAATGGCTTGTGTAAGCTTCTTCTATAGTATTCCTGAGTTTAGTTGTAAATTGTTTGGCCAGTATTAAAGCTATTTGTATAATTGAATATTGAAAGAATTTTATGAACAAACAGGGTTTATTAAGAATTTAGATCACAAAACAGTCAATCTATGTGAGGAAGTCAGGGCCACAACAAGGAAGATAAACATGTGTAATCTATCAAATAAAAAATTTAGAAATTAATTCATCTATGTATTAGAAAATTAGTGCACAAAATATTGACAACTGAACATTTGAAGTATCTTCCCACTATAATGTCATAACCCCTCGATACTTTGTTAATCATTTTGCATGACCCCTAGCCCCGATGTAATTTGGACTAGGGGTGGAACTTCAAACTTTAATAGGTGAACATATATAAGTATGTATGTGTGCCTGAGTGTGTGTTAAAATTAGGAACCTTGATGTTATTATTATTATGCGTGCTTATTAATCTTAATATGCTATTTTAAGTTAGTGCATTAAATGTTGGATTAAAATGGACTAATGATTTGGTTGTATTTGTGTGAGACTGGTCGTTGGATGCAGGTACCAAGGGTGCAAAGTGAGGTAGATTATGTGGTTCATTGGCTGAGAGATAGAGAATTGGTATGTTATTCTAGTATTGACCTTGTCTATAGATTCCAGTAGCCTGAGGTTCATTCAACCTAGGATTTTTATATCTATTTTGCTAGAGTTACTTGAGTTGGCTAGGTAGAGCCAATAGGACCACTTAAATGTTTCAATTAATTGACAGTGCTCAATTTGGTAGACTTAATTAAGGTCGATGAGTGAAGGGGGTAAATTAAAATAATAAATATTTAAAAGTGAATAAATAAACTTTAAGTGATATAAGCAAATAATAAAATTTTAAATTATATAATTGATAGTTACTTTATTAAAATAACAATTTAAAGACAAGGAATAAATAAACACTCACCATGAATATTACATAAAAGAAAATAGATGGGCGTTGAAAAAAAAATGAGAAGAAGATATAAAAAATAAATAAATAAACCATAAAATGAAATGTCATTCACTAAAATTGACATTTACAAGGAGGCGTATAAACCAAGATTCTCATTGAATTAAAAGAATAAAATAAAGCTTACCATCGAGCAAATATGGAAAGGAAAAGAGGACGCAGGAAAATGAAGGAGAAGCTTTCACGGGAGAAGAAGGTGGCTAAGACAGCACCAGAGGCAGAAATCTCGACCAAGGAGGAAGAAGCTTGGAGAGGAGGAGGACAACAAAAGCACTAAGAGGCCCGGCAACCCCTACAGCAGCCGCCAATGGCAGGAAAGAACTTTGACCAGCTTGCCATGGAGAAACTCGCTCCTCTCTTCTTAAATCGACTGGCAGAGGTCTCATTTGGGAGGAAAAACCGGTGGGAAGATAAAAGAAAGAAGAAGAGTGTGGTTGTTCAAGGGTTTGGACTGGGTCTGAAGAGGAAAAAAGAGCTGGGCGGCTAGGGCATTCTTCTTTGTTTCTTCAGGTCATCACATCTCAGGTTTTATCTTCCTTTATTTTCTTTTGTAATTAATCTTCTGTAATATAGTAACCTTAATGTTAAACCATCTTGGCCTTAGAATCTTTAATTTCTTTAAACTTCTAGAAATGGTCTTTACCAGCACCTCTTTTAGAGTTCTGTTTGAACAATTATTTGACAATACAATTTCTTGGTTTACAATAGCAAATAATCTGCAAGAGTAAGGACTAAATCTGAGACTTAGCTTTGCTAGGTTGCACATTCACAGCTGAAACATAATGCATTATAAAATGTGGAAATGGGGTGCTATGGACTGCTGAGCTCTAGAGTGGGTTTTCCTTTTTTTTTTTAGCAAAATCTTAAGCTGATGTTCCCTTCCTTAGCTTGGCATCTTGTGTAGTCACTGAAGAATTGACAATAAATTTTTTTCTCTCTCATTGCTCATACCCTTGCCTGGCATGCTGTTTCTTTCACCCGTTTTCAAGAGTTAAAATAAAATAGAAGTAAATTCTTACACCTGCAAGAACATAACTCTATAAAATGTTTATGGCAGCACTAGTACAATAGATCAATGAGATTCTTTTTGATTCTTTTGGCTCCTGAGATAGGAAAATGCGGACTAAACAATTAAGCCATAGTTTTACATTTATATACATTTACAAGGTTGCCTTATAACTAATACAAAAATTAAGCATAACAGAGAAAGGATAAATTTAAGTTCTTATTATAATCCTTGTGGCTGAAGGTTTTGTTTTTTTTTAAAATTGGGTGATGTTCAACTTCGTGAGTTTTGTTGGAGTTGATGAAACTAGTAGGACAGCAAATGAGTTGACATGGATGGAGGGTAGAGTTTATAAATCTGATTTGAAAACATGAAGCAAAATAACATGCTAGTGTAGATTGGATAAAGGAAGAAATATGCCTTTACAAGTGTCTATATATGTCACATTTATATGTATAAGGAAGGGTAATTAATATCTTGCTCTTAGGTAGATTTGGGGAAGGGAATCAATTATTTATGCTTACTTAGATTGCTGTCCCATAAGTGGAAATAGCTGCTCACCTAATAACCCTAGGTGCTGGTGTGATGACAATAAGCTTTGGATCGGTTGTGGCAACTCTTTTGAGTAGGATTTAATAGATGCTAATTAAGTTCAGTCCACTAGGTGGTTTAGACTCATAGGAATATGACATCTACCATGGAACAATATTTAGTTCTAAACTACATTGAACAACTCAATAAATCACCCTCGAACAAAGCTTTCTATAGTTTTATTAAAAGGACTGTTTGCTTACCAACAATGCTGGTCAATTTGTGCAAATAAACAAAACATGCTAGATCTTGGCTCGAGGAAAAATCTGCCCTATACCAGTGTTCTGTTGATTGACAAGGCAGTCTTTTCAATTAAATGAATACTCCAATGGCTTATGAGAATGCAGCCCTTACAAGTTTACATCTTAATTTTCTCCTTAAGGTTAGTAAGAAGTAGCTATAATGGGATGAGGAGTCACCTTACCCTCTATTGCAAGGAGTCTAAGAGTATGTATTGCTCATAGAAAAATAACTAGTAATGCCATACATGGCTGCAACTAAGACAGGAATCTACCAAGCTTGAGTTGGGATCCTACTTCAAGTCCAACGCTAAGCCTGAGCTAAGGACTAGTACTTGCTTGAGATGGACGGTAGTCTAGGAGTAGTACTAGGCTTGAGATGGACAAAGGACTAGGAGCAGCATATGCTTGAGATGGACAATAGTCTAGGGGCGGTGCTAGCTCGAGATGGACGGGGTTCTAGGGGCGACACTAAGCTCGGGATGGACAATAGTCTAGGGGCAGCACTAAGCTCGAGATGGACAATAGTCTAGAAGCAATGCTGAGCTCGAGATGGTCATTAGTCTAGGAGCTTTCCACCAGTGATGGTTACCCTTGGTTGCTCAACTGATTAGATGGACCGTTGGAAGGTGGATTCCCAACCAGCTCAAGTAGATAAGACTGACTTCCTATGAATCCTTATAGTGGTTGAAATGGGATTATAAGCTTACCATAGTTGGGTGCGCCTTTGGAAGAGGGTCACTAGAAAGGCATTTTTGGCTCATAGCGTACAGGTTGGAATGACAACTCTCTCTCTCTCTCTCTCTCTCATCACGGGCCACATAATCCGCTTGGAGGGGTGGATAGGGTTTGAATCCACATTGGTTGGGATCAGTTTGCACCCCCACTATGATCGAATCAAGCAGGGTCTTGAAGATAAAACCATACACCATCATGAAGGTATGTGCAATCTAGTTAGTAGCATCTTTTATCTAAGGCAGCAAGTTGTGCTAATGGATAATATGTAATTGACATGCTGATATACTCCTTAAGTTGATCTCCATTAACATTTATATGTTCTAACTTCTTTGTATCCCTTTTTGCATGATGATGAAAAAAAAAATGTGCAGAAATTTCTCCTCTTCGTTGGGGCGGTTTTTACATTGGTATTAGAGCTTAGAATTCGACACTAGGGCCTAGGTGCTCTCTCTCTCTTTCGTTGTATTGATATGAATATTTGGTAATGACAGTCATGGGTCAAGGGAAGCAAGGAAAGGGGAAGAAGAAGGCCTCGAGGAAACATCCCCAACGAAATAACCTAGAAGGATCCAAGACCACTATTATCACACAGCCAAAAACTGAAATTGAAACCAAAATCATGTCTGACACAGAGCCATTGGCAGAGACTATTAAGCGACTGAAAATACAGAAGGGAAAGAAGATGGCCAAACTAGATGAAAGTCGTGAACCGCCCATGGGATGCCCTCAACCAAAGCCAAAAACCAAACCCTCCGCTATTAGGGACTTCCCTTTTGGTTGTGGACACAATGCTCCAATCCTCTCTAAGGAAGCAATTGCAGAATACCACTGTGTTCATGCCAATATGTTTGTAACTATGGGGACCTCCAATGAGGAAGAACCTGAAGAGGAGGCACCTACTCTGTAACTGAAACTATGTAAAATACGATGAACTAGTACTAAATAAACATCGTCTCACTTTTTGTAAAATTTTCCAACTATTAATGATATATATATATAGACTTATATATGCTTAATTATCAAGGTGTTATGATGAATGAGAATGGAATATTTAAGGATGTGAATCTTAGGTTGAGTATGAATTTCTCCTTGATTCTAGGACAAGATTTATACAAAATAACAAAGACACTTAAATAACACTCTTCGTTCTTTCGCAGAACTAAACAAATTCAATGAAGAGAACTTTGAGGAGGGGAACAAATCCTAGCCTTGCTGAAATGCTACGTGCAAGTAGGGGTGCGTCGTCTCCACCTCCTACCATACCTGAAGAGTTACAAGCTGAATTAAATGCACTTCGTGCAAAAATAGCATCACAGGAGTAGCAAATCGAGGAACTAACGAGGCAAAAGGAGCAAGGCACTAACCACAACATTGGCCTAGGAACTAATCACAACACTGGCCTAGGAACTAATCACAACACTGGAATTGGAACTGAAGAGTCAGATAGGGAGCACAATGGGAATACAAGTCAAGAACATGAGAGCAGCTCCAGAATTCCCACCTACAGTCACTATCGATCAGAGTCACAACGAGGAGTGGGAAGGGACCCATTGATTCGAGAATTGAAAAAAGTGCAAGCCCCTAAGTTTGATGGGACTGGAGATGGGGATGCTGCTGAAGCATGGCTCATTGGAATGAACAAGTATTTTGGGTTGATAGAATTAAGTTCCAACACTAAGGCTAGGATTTCCATTTATCACCTAGAAGGAGAAGCCTCGCTTTGGTGGGAACATTTGGCGGAAATAAAAAATTATGATATCAATCAACTAACTTGGGACAAGTTCACCAAGCGGTTTCGCAAGGAGTACCTTTCTGCTCATCATAGAGACCAAAAGATGACTGAATTCCATTCACTGCGCTAAGGGGGAATGATGGTAGCTGAGTATAAGTCCAAATTCATGAGCTTACTCTGTCATGTGCCTTATATGAAGGACGAAGAGGATCGGGTGAACAAGTTTATCTTGGGATTGAATAAGAATATTTTGTATGCAACCAAGCTCACTCGACCTAAAAGTTTAAACCAAGCAGTGGAGGTGGCTTTGGTTGCTGAAGAAAAGCATAAGAGCAAGCAGGAACACAAACAAAGGCCATATACCTCCAACCACTCCGATAATACACAAAGGAGTAATCAAGAAGCTAAATCTAAAGGAAAGGCTTCTCAACAGAATAAGAGGGGCCGAAATTTCAGGGAGAATCATGGGTCAGAAGGTCAAAAGGATAAAGGAGACAAAAGGCAAAAACCATTTAGGCATGAGGCACAAGGTAATTCCAAGAGAGGCAAGGAAGACCGAAAAGGACCAATGAGTGGATGTTGGACATGCGGAGGTGATCATTATATGAGCGAGTGTCCCAAGAATCCAAACAAAACCACCAAACCCACTGCCCGAATTTATGCAGCCGTGGATAATCGTCAAGCGGATCAGCAAGCTCCATTGATAGAACTTCAAGGTACACTTTTCAGCCAACCCATTTCTATTTTGGCAGATTTAGGAGCCACAAATAGTTTTATTTCCTCCCATGCTATTCAAAAATGTGAAATTAATCATAAGAGTCTTAGTAGAGAGGAGATGGAGGTTGAGTTTGGGTCAAGTAAGACACAAAAGATCAAATCTTGCCTGCGAGGAGCTGAGATTGACCTAGGGATTATAAGGACCAAGGTGGATCTATGGGTCACTCCGTTAGGATCTTATGATTTAATCCTTGGGATGGATTGGTTCCAAAAGCACCAGGCCAAGTTGGATTGCTACAACAAAAAGATCGAATGTCTAGATGACCAAGGGAGGTCAGTGGTTCTTCAGGGGATTAGGAGACCTATGGTGGTAAGAATGATCTCTGCCATGCAAGTAAAAAGGGCA
>VDFB02300447.1:0-14473 GCA_007258455.2 Sequoia sempervirens | reverse complement strand
ATGCTAGAGTGTCATTCCCGTGAAATAAAATCATCTAGCTTTTCTTGAAGTTTTCTTGCCTCATGCCTAATGGCGGGCGCTAGAAAACTGTTGGCATTACAATTCGCACCTCTAGAGTGCAGATTGGAAATAGATAGCTATGCATAGTGCATAATGATTGCTCTTCAAGTTAGGAGGGGAAGCTCCCTCTTTTTCTAATATGCATGAAAAAGTAAATGTTCTAAATCCTATCTTTTTTACTTAGTTGGAAGAGGCACAAGGTTAAGAAAACCTATACATTGCAACTAAGGATTTTCTTTGGTTTTCCAGATCTTAACTACAACTAACTTAATGCTTAATCTATCCTATTTCCTCAAGAGAAACAAAGCATGAGGACTTAGGAGCAGGGAATGGTATATGATAATCTTTAAGTCAAGATTTCCAAGGATGCGAGACACCTATCTGAGGTGTAGGCTGAAAGAAAGGTTATTGGAAACAACATCAAATGATAATCTCTATCTCTAAATTCCCAAGGAGGAGGGACTCCTATCTAAGGTGTAGATATGAAACAAGCTTATTAGAAACAAATATAACCCAGGATAGAAAATTGTATGAAGGACCTATCACACAAATAAACAATCAAACTAGCAATATATTAACAAAGTGAACAAGTAAAGTATAACAATATTGCATGGCAAGGAAGCTTAAAAATTTATTATTACAATAAAAGTTCTTGAACATAAACTGAATAGCAATCCTATAGGAAAATTGGGCTCAACATTTATGCTATCACGCACAAAAGTTAAAGTAAAAATGAGAAAAAGGTGCTCTTATTTATAAAAACTCGGAGTAGGGAACCCTAAAATCTCCTCGAGTTAACATGTATTGCAAACATGCAAGATTTATTCTTAAACCTAAATGTATGCAGCTTAACAGTTAATTGGAAAAACTACCTCAGTTAACTAATTTTAAACTAAACTAATTGAACTATACAACACGCAAGTCCTTATTGATATGAGAGTTAACTGACAACTAATATCAGTTAACTGAAATTGAAAACTAAATGAGAACTCCAACTATACATAGATGATTCCAAAATAGGCATGCCATGATATGTGGGACAACGAGTTAACTTGGAAAGAGGCATCAAGTTAACTCTTGTGTTTAATAGCTATCATGGAAAGGTGGGATGTATTGATATGTAGTTCACTGGCCATGATCTTGAGCAATTAACCCATCCACAAGGTTGTTGATCACATCACATATGGAGATCATCACATGTTTTAACTATCAATTCACTACTTATCAGCAACTTGAGCAATCTTTGAAATATCTACACACTTCAACTAGAAATTCATTGATTGGTAACTTTGGCGGCTCTGCAACTAGAGTGATGACCTCTATTTCTTCTATAGCTTTACGCTTCTGATGCTTTTGACGCTTTTCATGTTTTTCTCAACGAAAGAATGTTGCATGATGAAATCGTGAATTTTCACAGCGAACACTTTGGTTATGAGAAATGCACACAAACTTGTTGCACACATAGAATTCCAATGGTATCAACCCTCTAAACTGGCCTCGAAAGGCTATCAACTATATGAGGTATAAAATCATGTGGAATTTGAGTGTCTACGCCTACCAAATTGTCTGAATCAACCCTTTGGATGTGCTTGATGCAAATCTATGTCAGTCATTCTAATGAAATCATGAATTAAGATTGATTTGGTCTTGAATTCAGTTTGAGTGAACTACATTATAAAAAAATCGCCTGTTGAGTGTGAACGCAGCTATATTCTGACAACTTTTTTTAGAAAGCTAAAATATCTCCTAATGAGGCTAAAAATAGCCTGTCGAGAGGCAAATTTTACAAAAAATTATGAGACATGGGTTTTGTAGAGAATGAAATTCTAAGCCAACCCACAATGTCAGAAATTCAAAAAAATGATTTTTTGCTTGACATGCAAAGACTTTTCGAAATAGAAGCAGTAGTGGCAATGGGGCTTTAGAAGCTTTTTTTGACAAAAAATTTTGGCATATAGGTTTTGTTGTTGCTGGTGAGCTGATCACACCCAAACTCTTCGTTTTTCAAAATTTTGACTTTTTCTCAACCATGCAAAGGAATCTTAAAAAAAAAAAAAGCTTCAAAAATTGAAGCAACAAGTCGTGTTGAACAAACCTAGATTCTTCATTTTTCAAAAAGTTGACTTTTTGACCAGCATGCAAAAGAATTTTTGGAAAAAAAGCACAGTACTTCAAAATGAGAAGTAACGGGGCAATTTTCTTGAAAAAAATCTGGAACATGGGTTTTGCTACTAATGCTATGCTAAGTGAACCCAGATGACCAGATTCTGAAACAAGATGACCAAATTCTAAAACAAATGTCGTTTACTTTGACATGCAAGAGAAAACCTAAGACAAGGATAGAAGAATTTGAGAGAGAGAAAATAGAAATTATATTTTGCCTCTGTCAATCTTCAAGAAAATCGCATCCTTGTCTTAATTTGATGAAATATGCCAAGAATCTGCTAAAAAGATGAAGCATGAATAATTATTCCTCTGTACAACCTAAATGAAGAACCTCGAAGAACAATGAAAATGGAATCTATTTGATCCTTCAAAAGGCATTGGAGAGAAAATAGCTGATTTTTGCTTCCACTTGCAAGAAATAATGAAGTTGTGATGCCTATGCTTGAATGAATAAGCATTTTGGAGGTGATACTACTAGTTAGGTAGGTGTGCCAACCCTAATTGAGCTAATCCTCGTGCATGCATCATGAACTAAAGTTCTCCATTAATTTTGGACGCCATATGCAAGAGGTTGCAAGCAAAAATCACAACTGAGAGTTAAAATGGTCAAACTTTGACTTTTGGCACCCAAGCTTAAGAGAGAAAATTTTCAAAGATTTTCAACTTTTTCTATGTCGAACTGCCTATGTTTGACCCTGAATTCTAGATACTCAGTTGATCCTAAAGTTGAACTGACGAATTCATCGTGTAGCTGGATCAAGTCTAATGAGATGTTGCTAGGAGCTGCGAAATCAAAAAACTGAGTCTGATGCCTCAAAAAGTAGGGCACCTTTTCCCAAAAGGGTGCATATGACACTAGACTTAGCCATTTTCTTGGTTCTGACTCTTCGTGCCTCAATCTATCACTGTCGATGGCTGATGACTCTTGTCGACTAGATGCTAGATCCATCATGTAGCTGGAAGAATTTCACAAAGATTGATTGTATGTGCAATGCCTAAAAGTTGGATTAAGACCCTCAAATGCAAGGGAACCCTGGGCTTGTAGGGGCTATTTTAGCTTTTGAGAATGATTTTTCAATTTGTAACTTTCAACATAATGCTCCACTTTGACCCTTGTTGTCGGGAGCTAGATTGCTCTGATGCACATGTTGATGATTTCATCGTGGAGATAGAACAACTTGGAAAAGATGTTCCTAGGAGAGACAAAGTCCAAAAACTACATCTGAGGCCCCCAATAGAAGGGTTCCTTTCTCAAGGAAGGTGCATTTTTCCATAGCCATATTTTTGCTTTCTTTTATCCTTCAACATTTTATGTTGATTCTTTCATCACGGGCGTTTGACAGATCTTGAGGGCTAATGGTTGGATTCACCGAGTAGCTAGGAGAATTTTGCATAGATCTCGTGAAGATGACAACTGTTGAAAACCTCATCTAGCTAGCCAAAAAGCTAGGTGCCCCTGGCCTGTAGAGGTACAATTTGATATTTTCACTTTCATTTTCCCTCCATTTTACATGCTCGTTGGATCAACAGCCACGATCAAATGACATGTCTTACGGACTTGTGAATAGATTCATCGCGGAGCTGGACTGAATCTAAAGAGATCTCTTGAAAATGATTTCTACAAATTCTAGCATTTGACTGGCCTAATTCAAGGGCGCCCCTAAGCTATAGGGGTGTGGATTTTGAAATTTAATTATCATCTCTGACATGTAAATCTTCTGTAATTTCTGCTTCCCCCGCCATTTTCCAGAGTTTCACAAATTGGATGGATTTGCTTGATGGCTTGCTGGAAAGTTGACAAAATTCTAGAGAGAATGAATGTATTTTCAACCACTAATAATTGCATTTGGGCCTTCAAAGTGAAGAGCACCCTTGGCCTACAAGGGCACAAGTGTCACCAAACTTGGATGATTTCGGATGATTTTCACCATTTTCGCACGTTGCGAACACCGTGTTGCTTGTTGAGTTGACTACGTTGAAGCATCACTACCACTGACACAAGTGTGTGACTGTATTTCACCATTTTCACATGTATGGACACTACAAAGTTGATTTGCACGTTGATTGCACAAGTATCTCCCACGTTACAAAGTAAAGTGCTTCCAGACAACATTTTTTACAATTTTCACCATTTGAAAATCCCCTCTATAGCGAAGCATCTTTTTCGACATCTTTCATCACAAAATATTCTACGACGAGTTTCAGGCTTAGATTTCGACACTTGGTACTGGACAACTGTCATTAACGACCTCAGAGGTCCTAATTTTCCTCCAGGAAAAGTGAAAACTACCCACCAAGCTTAAATTGAATTTTTCTTGATTTTGACTTCACCACTGTGATCATGATGTGAAATAAGCCAATCAAAATATTTTTTAATCAATTCTGGAAAGATTTAACTTTTAGGGTTTTTTGCTTAAAAATAGGGGTCCAGAAACCCTAATTTTCAAAATTTTCTAGTATCTTACAGACATTAAACCAGCAAAAAACCCATGCTTGGATTGCCCAAAAACTATGTTTTGATGACACTTTTACAAGATTTAGACCATTTTAATCAAAATTCCTTAATGAGAGATTTATATGTACATGAGTACCTCAATAGGCCTAGTAGCTGGGACCCGTATTTGCATCTTTGCATTGTATACTTATCCCTAAGTTGCACTTAAGGGGGGTGTTAGTGTGAAAGGGGTACTTTATCTAACTACTTCATTTCCTAGCTAGCTCTCCACTTAAGTCCTCTTCACATTAGTGTTGGAATTGTGTGCCTCAATCCCACAGGCTGAAAACCTTTTGTGAGCAATTTCGGTGAGACTATGGAGATGTCTGGCCGACCTACTAGTTGATCCTGACTATCGCTGTGACCTCCTGAATGTCTTGGCGATTGGCATTTGAAACCTTCGGTGTACCCTTGGACAATCGGGATGATGTCTCGGCGATGATAGAAAGTCTTGCAAATATCGGCGTGACCCTTGGTCTATCTAGCTGATGTGGTAATCGACATGACTTGCTTCTATCGGTATGAAGTCCTGGCGATTGGGAGATGTCTCGCCGACGGAGATACAAATGTTTGTTATCGGGTGCCTAGCAAATGTCGGGGAGACCTATAGCAACTGGAGTCATCGGTGTAACCCGTTTGCTTCGATATGAAGTCTTAGTGATGGAGGGTTGTCTCGCCGAATGGTTATACTTTGTGAGACTTCAGTGTAACACATAAGGCTTCAATATGAAGTCTTGACGAATGTGGAAAGTCTCGCCGATAGCACGAGGGGTCATCGGTTCGGTGTGACTCTTGGCGAATAGTGAAACACATCAGTATGACTTGAAGGCTTCGTCATGAAGTCTTGGCGACTCATGTTTGTCTCACCGATGCTCATCGGGGTAACTTGGAAGTCTCGGTAAGAAGTCTTACCAACGGTGGGTTCTCTCGCCGATAGGTGTGAACATCGTTGTAACCTCTTGGCAATAGAGGGAATTCTTACCAACTGTTAGATGGATGTCGATAGGAATGTGATGGACGACAGAGGTTTCGCTATGACTTTGGAACCTCGGTATGATCTCCTAGAGAATATGGAATGTCTAGCCGATGGTAGGTCTTCGGTATGACTTAAAGGCATCAATATGATGTCTTGGCGAAGAGTGATTGTCTCGCCGATGAGGCAGTCCGTTGTCAGTATGACTCCTAGCGACTGTTCGATGTTCAGTATGACTTGAGGGCTCGGTATGACCTTTGCCTATGTCTTGCCGACAGTGACATCGGTATGACACAAAGAGCTCAGTATGATCTCTCAACAAAGGGCGGTGAGTCTCGCCGACTGTTGTATGCACTCAGAGTAACACATAATGGCTCAGTATGATGTCTTGGCAAGAGCAATGTGTCTTTCCAATGGTATGACATTTCGATGTGACCTTGATATCGATATGTGGTCTCACCGAAGAGTGATAGTCTTGCTGATATGAATTATGAGGTCGATGCACCTTGTGAGATTGATATAACCTCTTGCCGATAGTATGAACTCTTGGTGATATAAAATGCTGGTTGAGTTGGCATTAGGAAGACACTATTAGTGTCTCACCAACATGCCAACACAGGTTGAACACCTTTGACCATTTGGATGATTGTCCTACATGGTGTGACCTGGATGTATTATCTTCTATGCAAGGGAGTGGAAACATCTATGATGCTGAGCTGGATGATTCGATAGTTGTGATCCAACAATTGGAAACAAAACGATTCATAGAGCTTGTTGAGAAGAAAGCTGGTAAGCGAGAAGCTGAAGAGCTGATGAGATGTGAAGGCCGTAGAGGCTGGCTGGATGGTCGGGTGTCTTGAGGCCGACACAGAGGAGAAGAGAGAGCTCCTGATCATGAATCATGTTTGACTTCTCTTAGGTTGATCTGCACTGTATATGGGATGGTATTATAACTCTGCATGTAAGATCGCTTAGTTTGAGAGGGTGATTTAAACTGCGACAGGAGACCTCATACCAGCTTGTATCCGTAATGAACAAGATGTAATCTCCTAAAGTTGCCAAGAGCCCGAAATTATATTGTAACTGCTGTCAATAATACAATGGCTTGATCTTTCTCGAGTGTGGGTTTTTTACCCCAGCGGTTTTCCCACTTAAAAATCTGGTGTTCTATTTTGTCTTATCTTCATCCTGCGGTTGATTATGTTTCTAGAATGTCATTGCTTGTCGCTGAATTTACATGTGTTTCTCTTGGATGGATCAATGTGGGAAATAAACTGTGTCTGTTTCCACTTTAGGACATAGTTGCATGTGTCTTTGAGGCAACCTGATCGAAATTAAATTTATCGAAGGTACTACTGTATGCATTTTCATTAGATGCGCTCCATTGATTTCCTTACAAGTGGTATCAAAGCCATCTTCTGGTTATTATGCAGACGCTGTACAAGGACATTGCGATCTAACTCTTAATCTACTAACATCAAGCTTTTCCTAAATCATCCCTCGGTCTAACCGTTTAATCAAATTCCCTTATCTGATTAAATTAATCAATATTCATCTCTTAATTAAATAAATCATTATGTCTAATTAAGTCACTTTCCTTTGTTAATTAAATCAATCCATCTGATCTAATTTATTCCTATTCTAATTAAATAATTAATTTTATTTAATTAAAATCTCTGAAGTCTATCTATTAAATTGAACAAAATTAAAATCTTATTTAATTTAATCTTACTTTCAATTTCTTTAATTAAATAATCAAACATGCTTATTTAATTAAACTATTAAATCATTTTCTCTCTTGTTTGATTTAAATTAATCCAAAAATCTAAGTCAAAATAAGTCAACTCACCTAATCATCATTAAACTAACATAATCATCATTTATTTAATCTAACCATGATTAAATACTAATCTCATCCACTTGCATTCTCTAGATATCTCCACTTGCACAAATAAATCAATTTATTGATTTATTAAATCTTGATTTTCCCTCAACAAAGCATCTTTTGGAGGAATATTCTTCTATTTCAAATTCAAAATTTGAATGACATGTCCTTCCAACATGTCATTTACTCTCTCTTACAAGTCCTTCCAACAAGGCATTTACTTTTTCTTACATGTCCTTGCCTTGAGCCAAGTGGCATTCAATGCAATTTTCTTTCCCCCTCTTACATGTCTTTTCTCAAAAATTCAAATTCAAAAATGCATTTATTGGCACATTTGTCAAAACTTGCTCATTCCTCATCCAATCACATTTGGACAAGTGGCATTTTGCCATTGGCCAAATCTTTGTCCCACATTGCTCTATTTTGGCTTTGTTTCCATTTCAACATTCTATAAATAGAATGCTTCACCATGCATTTTATCATCCACAATTATGCAAAGTTATTATGCACAAATATCTCTCAAATTCCATCCATCTTCTTAACTAGTTTATTGCAGATTTTGGAGCTCATTGAGGGACTTATCAAGTGGATCAATCATCTTCAATCAACATTTTCATTCAAGGAGTTGGGAAAGGGAAAAGCTCCACACACCTATTTGCACCAACTCCCTCAAGAGATCAAGAGTTTGCTTGCATTAGATAGGATTTAATTGTTTCATTTGTGTTCTTCATTTTCATTTCTTATCTTTTGCAAATTTCAAATGGATTTCTTGAGGAATCATTTGTTTCTAACCTTGTGTTTGATCTAATTGTTTGCATGTTTATTGTGTTTGTGCAAGGTCTAGATTCAAATGGTTCACATATTGGCGCTAGAAGGAGTGGGCTTGAACATCAAACTTGTTCAACTCAAGTGTGTGTGAATGAATCCTTTTGCACATGCTTAGTTGAATTATCACTTTGTTCAAATTAATGGTGGATAGATGCATCCTTCTCCCATCACTAATTTGGATTATCTTTTTGTTAGCTTGTGAGTAGACACATCCTATTCTCACTCCTAAATCAAATTATCCTTTATGAGCATTAGTTATCTTTTTTAGATCATCATCCAAACATCTTGGGGATATCTCTTGCTCAAACATCAACATTCAAAAGAAAGAATTCAAAGTTTAAACATCAAACATACATCAATCAAAGTAAACCCAAAGTACCTAGCATCACATCAAGATTTTCAATACAAATTCAAAACATCCATTCTCATCCATATATCATACACCTTTCATCTTCACATCTTTGATCTTTTACACATCCTAGTTTGCTCTTTTATGGTTCAAACAAGATCACAACACAAGAGGAACATGGAGTTAAATCAAGAAACATCAACCACAAGTGATCTAAGCCAAAACATTCCAGAAATCCAAAACACACCACTTCCAGACCTCACTATCACTACACACGATCCACAAAAAGAGGTCTTGGTGGAAGACATCACACCAACAGAATTAAGTGAGGAAGAAGTTCTTGAGATGCTCAAACAACCAAAACTGCAAAAGTTTCTTCGCGCAATGGCTAAAATAAATCCATCAATTCTCAACACTATTGAGGATGAGCTTCTTGTACCAAATGACCAAAACACCCTTCCACAATCAACCACCTCCATTACCACCATAGAACCTACTATCAATGAGGATGATACCCTCTTCAACACGCATCAAAATCCACTTTACAACCCACTTGGATTTATCGATACATCTGAGGTTCCTTACCATACCACCTCATCATTTTCCCTTGACACGCAAGTGTCTAGACCTTTGGTACAAGCAAGCTCATCCGAAATAGAGAGACCTTATGGATTTGTCTCTTCATTTGCACAAGAAAATTTTCCACCATTCAAACCATTCACACCTCCCACCACGTCAACACCATATTTTGGTTTAGGGATCCCCCCTTTACCTAAATTTCCACCTTTCCCTAACATAAATCGCCCCATCCAAATCACTTCATCCAACCAAGGGGGTACATCACATCTTTCAAACACACCATCCACATCAAACCAACACATGATAGCTAATCAAAATATGGTCTCTCAAAGACCCACTATTTCGCTCATCTCTACCATTCCTACCACTTCACCTAGTCCCACCATTCCTATCACTTCACCCATCCCAAATGCACCTATCACCACATTCACTCCAACCACTACATCCACTATACCTCAAACTTCCACTACCCCCATCACACCCCTTACATCGCAACCTCCCACCACCACCATCACTCTAAGCGCATCTCAAACTCTCACCACTCCATCCAACACAATTCCAATCCCACCACCACCACCATTGCGACCAAGCCAAGTAAGCCATTATAATGCTGCATTCAAAGCATACCAACAATTGCTCCAACAATATCAAACAATTCAGCAAGCACCTATAGCCACGCATGCTTCTCAAGCTTCACAACAAAATCAAGCTCAAACATCGCTGCAACAACAACAAGCACAACAAGCGGCACAAGCCCAAGCTTTGTTGCAACAACAACAATGAGCTACACAAGCTGCACAAGCTGCTCAAGCTGCACAAGCTGCACAAGCTACTCAAGTCGCACAAGCCGCACAAGCTGCTCAAGCTGCACAAGCTGCACAAGCTGCTCAAGTCGCACAAGCCGCACAAGCTGCTCAAGCTGCAAAAGATGCCCAAGATGCCCAAGCACGAGCGCAAGCACAAGTGCAGTACTTCGCACAACAACAAGCAGCCCAACAACTCGCATATCAGCAAGCATTAGAGCAATACCAAGAGCAACAAGAAGTAGCACAACAAGCCCTAGCTGATCAACAACAAGCATTGTTGGACCAACAACAACAAGCACAACAATAAGCTCTATTAGTGCAACAACAACAAGATCAACAACAAGCGTTGTTGAAAGCATACATGGCACAACAAGAAAACATTCCACCCATTCAAACACCCACTCCACCCCCCCAGAACACCTTCATTCCACCTCCTGATCCACAATTGGATGTCACCGCACAAATAAAATTTCTGTCACAACAAGTGCTTGACCTTCAATCAGGAAAGACACCAAAACCACAAAAAAACCTATGCCCTTACCCATTTGATAGGAGCGTAGAAATGAAACCATTCCCAAAAGGGTTTGAGATCCCTAAATTTGACAAATATCGCGGAACGGGTAACCCCGAAGATCACATCAGGGAATTCCAAGTACATTGCATGGAGGTGGCTCACGACGAAACGTACTTGATGAGATTATTCCCAAGAAGCTTGGCTGGAAACGCTATTGATTGGTTTTCTCGACTTTCGGGAATCAAAAAATTCCAAGAAATCATAGATGCCTTCATACATAATTATTCCTTCAACACTCCCATGGAGGTTAGCTTACAGGAATTATCATCTCTCAAACAAGGGAAAAATGAATCATTCGGTGCTTTCTTACAACGATGGCGATCCAAAGCTAATCAAAGCAAGTGGTCCATGCCTGAAGAGCAACAAGTGGGAACTATCATTGTGAATCTTGATGGGCCCTTGGCCTTCCACCTCAAAGTGCAAAACATCACCACTTACGACCAGTTGATCCCTAGGGCGCTCAATATCGAACGAGCCCTTGCCACACAGGGAGAAACTTCATCATATCAAGAAGGCCGCTCATCATCCAATTATCATGACAAACCACGAACATGGGCAAAGAATCGTAATGTAACCAATGATGGTGTCGTTGACGCCAAGGTTGTCATTAGTGCCCCATGGAAGAACAATCCACCATCCCAACAACAACAACACCAAAATACCAATCAAAGCAATCGACAAGTCAATACTATGGTCCAACCATCCCATAACCAAAACACAAACAACATTGATAATCAGGGAGGACCACAGCGAAACAAGTTCTTCCCCAAACGAAAATACACACTCCTTGGGGAACCTGCTGAAGCAATCATGAAAAGATTGGTAGATGAAAAATTGATAACGGTCCCTACACATAATAATTATCAAGAACCATCGGTCAAGCCACCATGGTATAATGAGAATTATCTTTGTGACTTCCACAAACTCAAGGGACACACGACAAACAACTGCATGAGGCTCAAAAATCTAATTCAAGACCTCATAGATGACAAAATCATAGATGTGGAAGCACCATCAGGAAACAAAGATCTCAAGATTTACACGAATCCGATGCCGAATCATGGCAACAAAGGAAACAAAGATCAAGACAAAGGAAAAGGGGCTTATAAAAATGTCAACCACACATACGAGGGTGTTGTCGCTTGTTTAGACGAGTTTTGTGGAGTCATCACCATCAAAGGGGCCCAAGCCGATTGTGGAGTCACCACAAGAGGTGGAAAGGTTACCATTGCAGCACCATCCCAACCAAGCAGAAATTCCACATCCAATCCAAGGTCTAACCCTAGTGGCTATAATGTCTTGGATCAATTGAAAAGAACCCCTGCACATATCTCCATCATGGAGTTACTCAAAATCTCATCTGCACACAAAAAGATTCTAGAAGAAGCTTTGGCGTCATCTACTGTCCCCGCAGATCTAGATACAGAACAATTCCAAGCTATGGTCGCAAGTATCACCACACCTAACATTCTTACATTTTCTGAACAAGACTTCCCCACACAACCATCTCACAACCGTGCGCTTCATCTGGAGGTGTACGTAAATAAAAAGAAAGTCAAGAGAGTCTTGGTGGATGGAGGTGCAGGCTTAAATATTTGCTCCTTAAAGCTTCTAAAGAATTTGAACATTTCAGAGGATTCAATTGACAAAGGAAAAGGCATCACAATAAGAGCATACGATGACCAGGAAAGGGTATCCCAAGGCACCATTCAGCTTCCTGTCCAGGTTGGACCCGCCATCATGCAAACCAACTGTCAGGTCTTGGACCTCGATTTACCATACAACATTCTCCTAGGGCGACCATGGATACATGCAATGCAAGCTGTAGCTTCAACCTTTCATCAATGTGTGAAATTCACACATGAAGGTCAAGAGGTTACTATCCATGGAGATCCTGAGCCATTTGCCTACTGCAAAAATCTAGAGGCAAAATACTACAAGATCCCGCAAGTACCCAAGAACGATGAAGGCCCATCAACACCTTACGTGGATCCCGCCACTCTCACTTCTGCGACAGAGACACCCTCCACCCCCGCCATCCCCGCCTTTTCTGATATCAAAGTCATAATACAAGATGATGGTTGTGGAAACTATTCAATTCCTAAGAATGCTTTTGTAGTAGGAGAGCTACCACAATCTCCTAGATCAAGAGGACGACCACAATCACAAGAAGCTTCAACATCTCAAGGCTCCTATGAACGAAACCCTACCTTCACAAGTGCAGGAGATCTTGGTCAGGAAACATTAGAGGGGGACCTATCTCATCTCCTTTATCGAGATGATATACCGGCAGTTGAATTGCCTATGGATGAACGAAACAAAGGTATGAAGATGATGCTCTTGATGGGCTATAACCGGAACCAAGGGTTAGGCCAAGATAATAACGGGCGTGTAATACCCATTATACCTGAGAAGCAAATAAAAAATCTTGGCATTGGTCATCCTACTCCTAAGGTAACTGTACTTGGTCGAGGTGCCCATGGTAGACAGAACCGAATGCCTCCTCAGGAATCCGTAACTACTCCACAATCCTCCATGACTTTAGGAATGCCCACTGATTTAACTGAGTCACCAGAAATAGGATTATCTTTGTTGTTTGAGGATACTAACATCCTTATGATTAGCACCTTGTCTTATGAGTCTGAAAACCAAAGCAATGAAATCCGATTAGTCTATCCCCAACTGATTGATTACGACCAACGAGGACCACCAATTCTTGACATGTTTGAAAACGATGAGGCGCTCTCAGAATTCATGGGACTTAGGGATGACATTCCATGTGGGGATCATAAGGCAGGTTTTATCATAGAGCTGGATACACATGCATACTATGGAGAAATGATTGAATCCCTCAGTCACAAAAATAAAAAATTGAGAATAATCTCCAAGTCCTTGAGTGAAAACCACCTTGTGGCACTCTCTGACTCTGAAAAAGTAAAAAGAAAGGACGCATCCAATGGTGAAAACCTCTCTGAGGCGCCTGAGGATGGGGGATTCAATCTTCCTCTTACAGCTATACACCAAGAAAAGTCAGCTATGCTAGCAGAAAAGTGCAACCCCATCAATCTGGGAACACAAGAAACTCCTCATATTACATTCTACGCTGAGTCATTATTATGCAAAGAACAAGAGGAGTTGGCTACCTTCTTAAAGGAGAGGAAGATAAATTTTGCGTGGACCTATGCTGATATGCCAGGATTGGATCCAGAGGTAGTGGTTCATCACTTGGCAGTCTATCCTGAAGCTAAACCTGTAAAATAGAAGTTGAGAAAGATGCACCCACAGATTGCTCTATTAGTCAAGATGGAACTCCAAAAACTACTAGATGCGGGATTCATACGAACTATCACCTACCCTGAGTGGGTCTCCAATCTAGTACCAGTTTCAAAACCAACTGGGGGCATAAGAATCTGTACGGACTTTAGGGACTTGAACAAGGCTTGCCCAAAAGATGATTTCCTGTTGCCTAACATTGATATGATTGTAGACATGACCACGAGGCATGAGATGCTTTCCTTAATGGATGGATTTTCAGGCTACAATCAGATAAGAATTGCAGAGGAAGACCAACATAAAACATCTTTCACTTGTCCTTGGGGCACATACTGCTGGAACGTAATGCCATTCGGCTTAAAGAATGTCGGGGCCACATACCAAAGGGCCATGACACTAATATTCCATGACATGATCCACAAAATAGTTGAGGACTATGTCGATGACATCTTGGGAAAATCCAAAAAGAGGAAGGATCATATATCA
>VDFB02300445.1:0-17020 GCA_007258455.2 Sequoia sempervirens | reverse complement strand
CTCTAACACAGAGAAATATGAGGTGAAAGCTTTTTTAGTTTATATTTCTTTGAGACGGAGAAATATGAGGTGAAAGCCCTTGTAGTGTATATTTCTTTGAGACTGAGAAATATGAGGTTCAAGCCCTTGTACAAATCACATGTCTGAGATTGAGCTGTGTCTTCTACAATTGGGTGTAGCCATTGTGGACGTCATGTTGCGAGAATCCATGACCAGATATTTGAAAATACCTCCCTAGCTAAGAGGGAGTGTTAGTGTTTTGTAGCGGCGGGAGATATTTTCTCTTAAAGATGATTAATTTAAGGCAGGTCGGCCTTTGCATTATAAACAAATATTGTATTTTTCTAGGTTGGCCCTAGAAGGGAGGTCGCCTAGCTTGCTATATAAGGGAGATAGAGTCTCCACATTTTATCATCAAATCATTCTATTCCAATTCAAATTTCTTCAGCAGCAGTTTCACTATCGAGAGCAGCAGATTTGCTTCAAGGAGAAGTGGTATTATTTTGTGTATTCAAGGAAATCGCACTATCTTCAAGTGCAGATTCATTGTATGAGATTCGGCCTTGCTAGGGCCTGATTTTGAGTGCTATTTCTGCACATATTTATTCTGATTTATAAAAGAATATCTTGCTAGGTTTTCCTCCCTCGAGTAGGAGGGTTTTCCTATGATAAATTCTGTGTTCATTGTTCTATGTTTCCTTTTCTGCTAAATCTGATCTAAAACTAACACCTTGAATCAAAATCTGCACTCTGAGCTCCATATAAATGTTCATGCATTAGATGTTTATAGTAAGTTTTGCTAAAAATCTGTAATGTCCCAAAAGTATGGTTAAGTGACTTAAATAAATTTAATTGATTAAGTTGTCCCAAAACTTAATTTAAGTGCTAAGGGATGACTTTAATCAATTAATTTAATTAAATCAAGTGAAATATTATAAAGTCACTTTTTATTTTGTGAAGGGAAATACAGAAAGGAAAATAAGGAGATCATTCGATACCTTTTATATTATGACTATTGTCAACTTTCACTGGAAGAAGCTGGAGAAGTTCGTGGCTGCAAGTGCTAGCCATGGGAGACCCATTTCGACAGTGAAATATCTGTCCAGTTGGGAGTTTATTTCTGATGTTCGTGCTTACATCATATGAGATTTTGCTGCTTTGTTGGGAGGAATTTGGGGGAGTTTATCAGACTTTTGAAGGCGTGATATTATTCAAAAATCCTAGGCGCACCTTCTCTCATACAAGAGACTCATATCAAGTCGTGGTTTGCAGAAATCTGGGCGGATTGATGAAAAAACGTGTTTGCTGATAAGAAAAAACGGCTTCCTTCTGTTGTTGGTTGGACGGGGTTGTTATAGAGTGATATTTTGGTTGGCGTTTGAAGGGAAAAGGATTAGCGCTCTGCTAAGAAGGAGAAACGACTGATAAAAAGGAGATGTTGTTTGCTGCTGCAAATTTCTGAACATTCTCTGAGTCTCCTCCATCATTCTTCAAGTTGGATCGAATAGTTCCAGTCTTAAGAGAAGTCAGAATTGCCTTGAACTTGGTCGTGGCTTCTTCAGGGAGCTTTGTCAGAGCATTTGGGTAGTGTTACAGCTGGCGCACCATTGTGTAGAAGGGCCTTTGATGTGAGACGTGTAAACTGTGAATGCCAACTAAATCTCATGAAGTTATGATATTCTATCAAGCTGTTCTCCAGGCCTGGGTACTCTCTATGTTTGCCTTACTAAGCATTTATTGATTATTGTATTACCTGTGGTGACAAGTCTTGGCCGAGTTGCTTAAATGTTAGTTAATGGTTCAAAATTTCTGTTGTTGTAATTCCCAGAAATCTATGTTGTTAATGCTGCTGCAGTTGCTACAATATTTCTGTTACATATTCAACATGATATAGGGAGTCTTAATATTAGGATAAACCTTTTTAGAGTGGTGGGTGTTACAAGTTAAGAGTTTCTTTCAGTCTTGTAGTTTCCTGAGTTCTTGGGTCGCCATATCTAGTGTGGTTTGATGATCATTGAAATGCTCATGTAAATTGAAAGAAAAGAAATTCTGATGTATTGTCATGGCTGCTAAAAACTGATGTTCATATTGCTGTTCACTACAGCACCAGTGTTAGGCAATAATAACATATTTTTAAGTCTTGTGACTGTCATTGTAAACTCAGCATACCTTGGTACAAATGAGATATCATTTCTGAGAACCTCCATCATTCTAATCTGCCATGCTGAGTGATCTAAAGGTGTATCCAGTCAGATTACATGCTTACATTTATGACAGTTCATGTCCAGTAGATTATCATAACCTCAATCTGATTTAATGTGAAGGCTCAGTTCATGTTCACTGTTCCTAAGATCAATGTTTCACTCTCAGTTGGTGTACTTGAGTGGCAAATGCGAAAGGTCAGTTTAAACGTTTTGGACAAAATTATCGTTGAAATTTACAAAGGACATCTCAAAATCAGTATATTATCCAAGACTCAAGTCACAATGGCACAAGAATCAATGAATTGTCTCAATACTTTATTGATCAACCTAATGACAGTAATTGGAACATTATGAAATGCAAAACGAAGTACAAGCCACTCATACAAAACTTGCTTTGTCTTGAATACCATTTTCCATGTATCCTTGTCCTTGAGTATCAGTTGATGATAACTGGATGCAAATCTTCATTTAGGAGAGCTCGGTCACAATAGTAAGTTATTGACATAAGATTTTCAACTGTAGTTAATATAAATATATGACAATTGCTTTTTTCTAGCTTATATGATATTGGTACAAATAGAAAAGGCTGAAGTCATAGACATAGTTTTATCATATGGTTCAATAAAATGAAAGAGTTGCCAGCATCATGTACATGATATGCATTCAGAAATGCTTTTGTTTGGGTTAATATTGTATGGTTGATGAACTAGTGTGAGAGAAAAAGGAGTAGCAGCAAAATATGTTAATAAAGGAAATGAGTGTACTCAACTGTACTTTGTATCTATATGCTCATTACCCATATGTTTTACATTCTCTGTCAGTAATTGAGTTATTTTTTGCATGAATTAGTCTTCTATTTACCTCTTATAAGGAAAATCCAAACTGAAATGTGAGGTCATACTCTTTATATGATTTTTTATTGATTTACTTATCATGTTGTCATATGCTTGAGATGTTTCATTTTTTCTCCACCGCCATACCCTCTGATTTTATCTATTGTTCTTTTGCAGATTAGGAAGGTTGACCCAACTGTAGACATGGCCTCAGATTTTGCAGATGATTATACACATTTACCGGTAATCCAAAATTTTAATAAACCTCAAGAAAGACCTACGTTTGAATTCAAGTGATTTGAACTCTGTCTTCATTTACAAGATTATGCTATTAGTGAGATTTGTTTTCCTTCTAATGGGAATTCAACATTTCTTATGTTATAATTTTAAAGATAAATTGAGATACTAATTTATTATAGTAAAAAAATTGGATCTTTGTCTATAGCACTTAAGTGATGGGTTACCCACATGATGTATCCAATAAAAGATTTTAGTGCCCGAGGACTCAAGGCTGGTATTGGAAACTATTTATTTTAACTAATCAATTAATGTAATTCTAAAATAGTAGAAGGGAAATGAAAAAATATTTATATTTGGCCTGACCTCTCTTTCTATAATGGAGGAAATTTTTGTTAGTGGTGATAGTGTAGTCTTTTTATTATGAAACTTTTTTCGCGATTAATATGCTTTGTCAAAATTGTACCAGGAGTTGTGTTATAATATAATAGACAAAAGTTGTGTCTCTTACAAACAAAGAAAATTTACTGTTGTCCACAAATAGATTAGTAGAAGTTGAAAGTACAGTTTGAGAGTTTAGATCTTTCTTTTGATTAAAATACTTTGTCAAATACATTTCAGTGGTTGTTTTGTACAAGTAATAAGTTTTTCCTTGTAGGTAGAAAGAAAGAGAGAAAATATGTGAGTGTCCATGAATGCTCAAGTGGATCAGTGAGACTTTAAACTAATGCTTTTTGGACTGAATTACTTGCACCTTTGCAGAGATTTAATATGATTATTGCGAATTCCTCTATGTACAGGTCCATGTTTGCTACATAGAGTAATAGAGTGGGAGCAACTTGTGGCCTTGAAAGCATACTCTTCAGATGCATATATTTTCATAAACATGGACACTTGTATTGGGTATTTTCTTGCTAATCACACTTGGAGAATCCAAATCTGGAAAATCTGTCTCCCAGAGATCAAACTGGTTGGCCAGCCCTTTAAATCAAAGCTAGGTTGCCAATTTGTGTATGGGTTTAGGGCTTGGGTCTTCTGGTATGATAAGAATTTTTCTTAGGTTTTTTTGTATGACAAGTATAATACAAACTTTTACTTTTGAAATTCAATTAATCACAATCCACATATATGTCAGATCTTGCAATTGAGAACACACGATTTACATGTAAACCCTTTCGGGAAAAAACCACAGCAAAATATTGCTTATATATTATAGGTTAATCTTCTTCTTCTTGCAGGCTCCAACCTATTGTAGACTCCAATCTTCACTTGACAGAAATATAGGCTCCAAACTATTGGAGGCTTCAACCCCCACACAAAATGAGCCCCAACCCAGCAAGAGGCTCCAACCTATTTGAGACTCCAAACTCTACAAAATGGAGCTCCAACCCAGCAAGAGGCTCCAACTTCTATTTGATAGGCTTCAACCTATATATTTCTTCAATGCTGATATGACAAACTCCACCAAATCTGATTCAAATATTATCACTCTCTTCCTTCTCAAATCTGGTTATCATCATGCACCAATCATTCTCACAAATCTGATTACAATTCACACAATATAATTTTCTCAAATCTGATCTCAGTTCACACAATAAACTTCTCTCACAAATCTGATCACGAATTACAAGTCTGATTCAAACTTTGTTAATATCTTCTTTCAAACTTGGTCACTATGTATATCAATTTTTCTTTATAAATCTGCTCATATCTTTTTCATTTTATCATACATACTTTCTTCTAAAATAGATCAGAATTGCTCTTCATTTTTCTGCCTCTTCCTTTTCTTTATATCTGCTCTTTTTCTCAGAAATTATTCATTACTTGCATACTTTCAAACTCCCAAACCACCATCTATTTGTATCTTTCTTCACACCTCTTCCAAAGAGAGGCGGACTCTCCCAAAGGGGACGACTTGTCCCAAGAGAGGTGTCTCTACCAAAGAGGTCGTCCTCTTAAGGATATTTATTTTATTTTATAACATACCAAAAATGGGCGACATAAATAACACAAGGTTGGCCAACATAGAGGGAATAAATTTGTCTTGGTCAGCCAGCAAAGCATGCATTTGTTTAACTTTACTTTCTCCTTAATCAATTCCCATTAATATTAATCACCATCACTGCCTTATATTATTTGCTGTCCATAATAATGATCGGTACACTTGTCTTAGGTGATTTATTTATATGCCTTAGTCTCGAGTACAAAGAAGTGGTTGACCAGGAGTGCTAATTACTTTATTTAATTTTGTTTTACTTTTGGAGAGCGGCAACTTCACCAAGGGTCAGCCCATAGGATATCATTCAAGTCGACCTTGCTAATTCACAATATCATATCTTAATAAATCATTTAATCTCCTCTTAAACACTCCTCCCTAATCATTAATATGATTTTCATTTGAATGTCTTTGTCTTGATCAGTTAGTATGATCTTCCTTGAATGGTCATAATATAATCTTTTATTTATGTTTAAAGCTTTAATTTAAACATATTCATCTCTAAGTTGGTCGCCTTTGATCTCTTCAAGAGGAATGTATAATGGACTACACTTATTTTAAATGGCTCCGTTAATGACATCATATTCCAACAATCTCTTCATTCTTATCTTGACATTCTCTTTCATACATCTTTAGACCAACGATCTCCTTGACAAACTCTTTGACAACCTTGTCTACCCTTGACATAAATGACAAACTTTCCAATAGTAGGGCCCTATACATAGGTATCAAACAAGGAATTTAGCTAAAGATTGAGAATATCATTATTAAGGTGACTTACTATTCTTAGTCAACATGATTTCCAAGTTCTGAAGGGAGACTTGTAAGGGTATTCACATCACACTTTTGAACCTGAAATTAGATTACATAATACTTAATTAAAGATTGTTCTATTCATGGATGACATGCAAGAATTGTTAGTGTGAAAAGAGGTATTATCAAACTAGTTAGCTTTTAGCATACTTAGTAGAGTCCTCTTCACACTACACTTAAGCTCACATAGAGGTTATCTAAACTTTTGTCTCACCTCATGTAGACTCACCAAGTGTCCCAACACTTGTCCATAGAATCCTACAGTTGTTTCATACTTAGAGGGGTAGTCAGAGTTTGACTCTTACCTTCTCACCTCTTCTTGCTTGCCTTTATAAGAAAGGCTCATTTATACATGTTACAACACATCACTTGCTTATGATATTTTCTCATTTTGCATATGTTCGTTTGTGGATTATTTTGAGTTTGCAAGCAGATCTTGGCTGCTCCGACATGGTATTAGAGGAAGCTTGCAAATCCAATCCCTTTCTCTCTTGAATTTGTGAGGGTTGTGGGAATTAAGTTTCAAACAGTGAATTCTGGAACAACACTGACTTCATGGTTGCGCTTGGGAGGGCCAAGAGAAGTATTTTGATATTTAATACTTGGGTATTCAGAGAATTTTTTTCTAAGTTTTTTGGGGCCCAGCCATGGATGGCTGTAGTCCGTACAGTCAGTATGGATCTGTATGGCTGTACTATCCACTGTATCGTCTTGCATCAACACACCAATTTGCACCAGCGTACCAATTCGGTATATATATATATGCATGAAAAATGTTGTATGCAATCATTCAACAGTTTTACACTTCCATTCTATAGTTGTATGCAGTCATCCAGAATTTATATACTTTCATTCTACAATTGCATATTTTTTTTATAGTAGTTTTTTTATATTTTTTATAGAGTTTATAGTAGATTTTTTATGTTTGACCATTCCAAGAATAGTTGAAGGATGTCTCAAACATCCTTGGCTATCTTGGGGATGGGCAAACATCTTGAGGACATTAGGCTGCCGTGGATGCCATTCTGGTTACACATTCCCAGTTTTCTCAATGTTAACAACCAGGGGACATCCCTTGCCGTTTCGCTGTACCAGGTGCGTGGGTTGGGTTGGGGAGTACACATCCCTGTGTAACCCTAAAGATAGCTAAGTACAACCTTAAAGCAAAGGATTGTAGATACTTTATTTTATGTATGTGAAAAGAGAAGTTAAGCATGTAACTTGAAGCCTCTATAGTTGTCAGCTTGCATTAGTGTTCCTATGTGTCGTATTCTTCATAACACTAGGTGTGTATGATGCAAGAGGATCCAGCCCTCAACCACAAACTCCAACAATCATAAAATGCAAAACTTAAATGGTTTGAATCAACCCAAATTCTGCAATATGTGTCTTCAATTTCTTATTTCAAAATCTCATCAAATTACATGAAACAATAGCAAATCTGAAAATACAATGTTTGCAGCCTATGGGCTGATGGAAAATCATTACAAATCTGATACAAAGGTCTTATACAATCAGAAAATATAAACAATAAATCAGCCTTCTCCATTCTAACTTGTTCTTGTAGCTTCTAGCTCACTACATTGGCTCTCTTCTACTGGAAACCACTGCTGCAATAACCTGCAATCTTTAAATATGTTTGCTGCTGTATATTCACTTCAAAACCTGCACAAATTTGGAGTATTTTGCCTCCTACAAGAGCTACGCAAAACTTTTACTCCCCAAAACAAGGCATATAAAGAGTTTCACGAATGAGGAAACCACTGTGGTTTCCAAAACAACCTGCCAAAACCCACCTGGGAAAATCCCACGCTCTCCTTGAGAAAAATGCTTAGAAATGCATAAAAGAAAATATTAAATGCTCCCATTCAATTTTTCTAGGTGGGAGTTAGAAAATATTTTCCCGAAAATCTCCAATTCTTCCTCAATCCATCAACTCCACTCCCAGGGTCCATATTCCCACTCATTAAATGATGCCAAATTTGCATTTCCAAGGGAGTTACAAGATGCCCAAATTAACCTCTTCAATCCTAGGCGTGGGCTTTTGTGCTGACATTAATTTATAAATTTTTTAACAATTCCCAGCACCAAAATTCCAATATTTAAATTTAATTTCCCAGCCATACAAATTGGTTAATTTAAAAAAAAAAAAAATCAAATCATGCTTGCAATACAAGACCACCAAAAATGAGAAAATAAAATCAACACAAAATTAGAGTGTGCAAGATTGCCCGTGTACTCGGATGCTCCTGCATCAGTGTACCAAATTATGTACAAAATAAAGGAGTTACATTCCAATATTCATTGTGAGGAATATAGACACCTAATAAAATTAGTTACACTGCACACAATATTAGCTAAAAGTTTAAAACAGAGGTGTAGGATAATCTAAAGTAATAAAATAAATACAAACATAATAATATTTTTAGCCACCTCATTAAGGACAAAAGCTTTTTAAATGTAAGAAAATTCTACATACAAGTAAAAAATGTTGAATAAGAATATTCCATAAAAAATAATTAAATTTATTGTATGGCTCTTTGACCTAACAACTAGGAATCTAATAACCAAGGAAAGATTGATTCTAACAAATATTCTTCTAGGAATTATTTGTCCTTTGTTAACTTGATGAGGCCTACCCCTTAATTTTCTATTCCGTTGCCACATTCCCTTATCCCACAGACACATATTCTTCCCAATTGTCTGTCATGCCCCTTAATTTGCAACATTAAAACCCAATCGTTGGAATGCAAATAAATAAATAAAATAAATAACAATATAAATATTGAAAATAAATATTAACGATTTAAATATTATTATAATTATAATCATTATAATATAATGTTATAAATATTAAAACATATATAAAACTAAAATAAAATAAATATAGTTACAATAATTCAGTTTATAAATATAATAGTATGAAATATATAACATAAAATAATATATAAATTAAAAGAAAATTTATAAATATTAAAGTTTTTAAAAATACAGCAGACAGTTTTGGGAAAGCAGCGATAATATATATATTCAGACAGCACTCTGAAAGGCAGCGGTTAGATATATAAAAGGCTTTGATTAGTGTGTAAGGGAGCAGCGATCAGTATAAGGCAGCAATTTATCCTTTAAAGGCAGCGATAACATTATGGAAGGCTAGGGTTAGTTAAAGAAACAATAATTAATGATTAGTTATGACACTAAACTAATCTAAAGAGTAATGACCATTCAAATGGCCACTACAATCCAAAAGATATGTCTCTTGTGGATTTAACACAAAGCATATAAAAAGGCAATCCAGGAAGGAATTAGAGAGGGAGTTTTAGAACAGATACAAAAATAAAAGAATAAATAAATATGGATCTGTATTCAGAGTGACAGCAGAGCTATTCATGAATAGTGTATGAACAGGTTGGGAAGAAGGAATAGGAAAAGATAATAAATTAGGAGGCCGAATTAAATTAGCAGATTTTATCAATGAAGGAATATAATATGATTCAGACATCAGATTGGAAACAAGGAATAAGGATCAGCAGTTATAAGAGGTCTATTGGCTTAATATATTATTATCAGAAATATATATGTGTGTGTGTGTGTGTGCACGCACTCATAGCAAGTGATTATTGGAAGAATGAAATTAATTAGAAATAATTATATAGATTATATATATATGAAATAGATATATATTATGTACGATTATTCAATAATGATGCTTGCAGCAATTATTGAGTCGTATAAGTAATTATGATTCTTTAATATGAGTATGAATAATAGAATCAATAATTGTGGAAAGATAATGTGAAATGCATATTCTAAATCATTAATCTATCTATAAGCCGACAAGTGATCATGTGGAGGAGAAGAGGGGAGAAGAGAGATGAAGGACCTAAATTTGGGGATGGTAGGGGGATGATAGTACACATAATAGATATTAAAAATAAATATTTATAGATAATTAATGATATTATTAAATAAATTATGATATATTTTAAGGCTTCAACCTATGGGATGTTATTCTGACCAAAACATTTTAAAGGCAACTAAGAAGACTAAACGCCTCCAAAGAAGAGACCAGTCATAGTAGCTAGACACATTACACAGCCACAAATTTGTACTTTGTTTGATTTGCTATAAGATGTAAGAATCATTTGGCCTTTTGAAGGTGTTTTTGGCTACCATAATTCCATTGCAATTTTCTGTCCAACTGTGATGAGACATCCCTACCAAATCTAACCCCCAAAACTCATTTTTCAGAGTTTTGACATTTCGTCAAACAGTTGTGCAAACTCATGAATTCTGATTTTCTGACTACTGTTCTGATTTTCTGAGTTTTGTTTGATTGCTTTTGATGTTTGGTTGAGTGTTTTCAATGCCAATAACATAAAGGAAATACATAGAACTGATATATAAGCGATTACACAACATATTGATAAACCCACTTCCATTTATGCCATTAAATTAAAGATATAAGGTCTGATTAAAATGACAGTTATGTCTGATATGAAAATTATCAGACTGTAACAGCTCTATTAAACCCAATATAAATGAAAGATTTGAATACCCAATATGCCAATAACATACCTGTTCTATGCTAGCATGAAAATACAATGTATGAAGGTTGATATGAGCATGATAACAATGGTAGAAGACTGAAATAGAATATGAAATATGCAGCTATAGGTTTGATCGTTGTTATGGAAGTGCTAATATGAAATTGGTTGCCAAAATCAACTTCAAATGCCCATGAAACCCCTTTCAAATGATGGTGCACCAACTAGAAATGGTACGATTGGTATGGAAGATGTCAAATCCTTGATGTAAACTTGTCAAACGGCTGAAATAAATCTGCAATGATGATTGTGCCACAAACCCTAGGTGCACTTGGCCAAAAAATTGTATAGCCAACAAGTAGAATGCATACATGTGATAGTATTGGCCTGGTTGAGACTTGATCTATCAATGGTTGCACTTGATCTGAAGAAATATGCTGATATAACACTGTTGCAAACTTAGGCCTGAAAATTAAACACCTGAAACTCCTCCAATGAAGCCCAAACGAAGACCCAAGATAGGTCCTCCTCAAATGTGAATTGGGTTCTCGTCCAATTCACGATAGCCCTTGGGAGTTTTTGTTTCGAGAAGATTGAAACCAAGCTGAAACTCTTATTCAGAGCTCAAACCTGCAAGTGTTGATATGAAAAATGACAAATGAATGCCAAAATAGAACCCCAAAATTCATTTTATAACCTCCCATGAGCTTTTTATAAAAGATAATAAAATATTCCTCCTCAAAGGTTTTTTTCCTCATCAAAAGAAATGGCCACTTTTTAAAAACAACTCTATTTCAGTAGGATGGGGGCATTTTTCATTATTCACTTTATAATTCTTTGTTACTATTCACTTTTACTACTCCATTAGAGCAAACTTTAATATTTTTAGTTTATCCTTGGATTCAACAAGTGAACTCCAAATTGAAAGGTTCGTGAAGCTCTCAGCTAGGCTCCGCATCCCTCGGTTGGGTCCACTAACCATACTGCTGACCTACGGGAACCCTAATAGTAGGCCAACCTCGGCTAGTCTGAGCTACCTAAGGAAGGGACATTACTTGTGACCATCCTCTTCATCCTTGTCCTCCAAAAGGGAAGGATTGATAGAGTTCAATACAACATTAGGAATATATTCACCCATATCTATTCCTCCTTTAGAGATACAATAGATGGCCATGCTAATATATATGGAGTTGGAATCCTCAACATAGGATGTTCCTTATCCAAGCCATCGTCTTTAGGGGTTGAAGCCATGTTAAACAAATAATTGAAATATAAAATAGAAATCATTTCAAGGTATATTTTGTTAATGTTATGGCAGCTTCGGGTTCATCCTTCCAGCCACAAGTGAAGACATAAATCAATACAGCCTATCGGCTATTTATTTATATGTGTCATTTAATGAGAATGGGCGCTTCTCTTGGCAACAATATAATTTCTCTTGGGCCGACTTTCCTTATAATTTGCATTTATTATTTGTAATTATATTACTTGTATCATGGCCGACCTTGTACATGAAGAGGTGCGACCTCTCTCATATTTGTATATATACAAGGTCACTTTCATCTATTCAACATCATTCAAGTTCGATTCATTCTATCATATTTTAAGTGCGAATTTCTTCAAGTACAGATTGCGGATTTATTCAAGGGCAGAGCAAACTTCTTCAAGTACAGATTGCGAGTTTACTCAAAGGAAGAGTTAGATACTTGCAGATTATTATCTGCCATTGCATCTTGTGTTAGGTGCTGAAGATTGGCCTTATAATTGGCCTCATTGTAAAGAGAATTGTTGCACTATTTATATATATAAGAGAGATCTTTGTTGCTGGGTTTTTCTCCCTCAAGAGGAGGGTTTTCCCAGGGTATCTGCTATGTTATTGTGTCTGATTTGAATTAATTTTCTGTGCATATAATCTGATATTTAAAATTTACATGGTATCAGAGCGGGTTTGAGAGGATCGTGATCAGATTATTCCTAATCAGCAATACCTAGTTGTTCATCTATCTACATTAGTCAAGATGGTGAACGGGTTGAAGATCGAGGATAGACTCGAGGGTGCATCTAACTTCACATCATGGAGGTTTAGGATCATGCTTACCTTGCGTGAAAATGACTTGGGTGAGTTCGTAGAGTCCAGCGTTCCTGAACCTGAGGAGGAAGAAGCGAAGTTACAATGGGTGAAGAAAGATTAAAGCAATGAAGATATTGGTTGATTCCGTCAAGGATCATATTGTGCCTATGTCTCCAAGTTGAAGACTGCAAGGGAGATGTTCAAGACATTGGAGGAAATGTACGAAATCAACAACACCAGCCGGGCACTTGCCTTGAAGCAACAACTTCATCATGTTAAGATGGCAGAAGGAGAATTTGTCATCACCTACTTCATGAAGATTTCCGAATTGAGAGATCAGCTCTCTACCATTGGTCATATTGTTGATGACAAGGATTTGACCATGTTGGCTCTTAATGGTCTTCCTTCATCTTGGGAGTCTTACATTCAAGGAATCAGCGCGAGATCGAAACTTCCCAAGTTTGATCGTTTGAGGGCGGACTGTATTCAAGAAGAGTCTAGGTTGGTTGCAAGAGGTATTGGTCGAAGCTCTACAAATGAAGACATTCATGTTCTTTCCGCTCAATCATCGGAGAAGAAAGGAAAAAGAGGAAAGAAAGGATACTTCAAGAGGAATAGAGATAAAGGGTCAGATGGTGCTCCCGCATTCAAGAAGAAGTGGGACCTCTCCCAAGTCCAATGCTTTCGTTGTGACAAGTTTGGTCACTATGCAAAGGATTGCCCAACCAGGCCTAATCAGCATGCTTCATTTGCGGATATGAATAAGTTCTCTCCTCAGAAGGATTCTAGGGAATTTCTATTCTAAGTCATGGGCCTGTGTTCAAGCCGTGAAAGTTGTGTGTTGTTCTGTGCTCAAGAGCATGTATCTTGCATCCATCAGAATATTTAAAGAGATAAGTATTCTTTGTTTGTTAAGTTATATCTTTTATTTGGATCTTGTAATTAGTAAAGAGAGATAGTGGTTTCTCTTGAATTGTGTTCACTAGCATAAGATCCTTTGAAGACTTCATTTATTGCTAGTCTTTTCATGTTGGTTGTGAAGATTTCTGAGTGTGACTCTGAAATAAAAAGAGAATTGAAAGTTCGATGGTGATTGGTCACATCGATATCATTCTCTAATGCATGATCTGTGATAGAGCCTTGAACTCTTGGAGAGAGTTGGTTCTACATGCTAACCGCATAATGCATTCAAGAAATCTGTAGTTGTGCAGATTGTTTTTTGTTGTGCTGAGTTTGGCACTCTCGAGAGGAGTAAAAGATGGAAGAAAGAGTTATATCAAAATTATATAAAGATAAGTTTCTTTAGCCCTTCATTCTGATCTTTTGATATATTTCTCTTTAGGCTGATTTATTTATTCATGTTTTAATATTATTCATAAATTCTTATGTGTTCATGCTATAACCTGAGATAGTAAACCTTGTATGATTCTAGTCTTGATATTTCCTTGGATAGTTATAAACTGTTAGTAATCTCTCTCTAAAATGCTTTGTGAACAGCTAGAAGCAGGAAGGTGATGAGAGATTGCTTAGCGATGAAAAGCTTGGGGCATCTTATGAGGAAGTCATGCCAACCAAAGAAATGATCAAGTGTGAAGTCACAACTTGCAGCCATGGAACTGAGCTGGTGGTTAGAGGGAGTTCACTTCTAGAAGTCTTCTTTGCAATCTCTGAAGCAGGGATCAAGAGGGAGTTTTGTAACTCTTTGAGAAGAAGTGAAGATTACTGTATTGCAAGGCTAGGTGCTAAATCCTTAGAGGATCCCTTCAGCTGCTGAGATCAGAATTGCTCAAAGACTGTCATTTGGATTTGATATTGGTAGCTCCGCAAACCTATTCAGAATAGAGTGATCTGCTATGAGGTCAAGGAGGTCTACCTTGAACTCTCTACATACCAGAGGTGTGCACTAGAAAACATTTATCTAAGGCATGAAGAGCACAAAGATATACTGAGAGGGGTGGGGAGGGGTGAATCAGTATATCAACTAACTTTTTCCCTCTTAACTCTTATTAACTTCAAACTCTAATATAAATCAACTATGCAAGAGTATCTCAATATGAACAAGTTGACACCAAGATTTTACGTGGAAACCCTTACGGGAGAAAACCACGGTACAAACAATATACTTTATGAATTATATAAACTTTTACAATGAATGTAGGCACCAACCTACTTGAATCACCAAATATGCAGTTTAGCAGGCACCAACCTACAAAGAGCACCAGCCCTTAATCTTGATTTAGTAGGCACCAACCTACAAGGATTTTCAACCCCTAATGTTGATTTAGTAGGCACCAACCTACAAGGTGTGTCAACCCCTACTTGCCAAGCACCAACTTAGCAGAAATAATAACTTGAAAAATAATGTTCCACCTTCAATGTTGCTTCTCCAACAGATGATGGACAATTCTGCTCAAACACTCTTCCACTTGTTTTATCTTCCTTGAATGATCTCCAAATATCTCTATATATCTTCTTGTTCAATTCTTATGAAATGCTGCTCAACATATACAATTTGTCTTCTTGTCTTACTTCACACATCTGAAATATATCTTCCCTTTCAAATTTGCCCCAAATTCCTTGGATATAATTCCTTTACTGATTTGTATATATCCTTTTCACCAATCTACTCTTGAATGATGATTCATATATGTTCTTTTTCAAATCTTCATTCTACCCTTTTAAATCTGCATATACAATATTCTCGTCTGCTGCTATACACAGAATTTTATTCAGACTGATTTATTATTTTTCATTTTACACACTTACTTTAGAGATCTTTTATTTCCACGTACACACGTGCTTGTCTTTTTGTTCAATGTATTCCAGAATGACGTCCTCTGATATTTCTCTTCAGATCTGCATTTATGAATTATCAGACTTATGCAGATGTATGTCTGATTTTATTTTGTTCCACATACACATAATCTCCTTAACCCGTACTTTAAATAATATTCATTTTATACCACTCTGATTCAGATCATTTCCTCTCTTTATCATAAATAATATTCAATAAAATCCATACCACCATACACCACGTCTGCTTGTGTCTTGATGATATAATCTTTATACTCACACCCAGCCACACACTCCAATCTTCAAATGATATACATTTTATACTCACACACTAACTACATCTAAAAAACTCTTTTTATATCTCCTTATGCCTTTTGATGAAGAGAGGCATCTATTCGAATGAATACAACCTTTTGAAAAGATATTTCCTTGAAACATACTTCAAGTGCTTCCTCATAACTAACTCAAAGTAATCTTTGCCCTTTTAATATAACTACTGCCTTTTAATACCAAGTGTTGCCTTAACAAATTCTAGAATTGTTTTATATCTAATTACTTCATTAAAAGATAATTACTGACTTCAAATGTATTTGAATAATCCACATAATAGATCGCAACTTAGTAGATTGGTTCCTCTCATCATTATGTTCTGGAGACGAACTTGTTTTCAAACAGTAATGCCTTTAACGAATATTTAAGATGATTTCAGATAGCTTCTTTACGGGTCTTCAAGACATCGTTTCTCACAAGCTATTACTGGTCTAGACGGTGTCATTCATTGAAGCGATCCAAAAGCAAAGGCAGTTGGTGACACACCGAACTGGATGATATTCGACACCAACCAAGCTTGAATATGCTACCCAACAATGTACCTGAATCCAATAACTATTGAAACTTCCTGTATTACCGTCGTTGGCTGTATGAGGCTTCATTATTAATTTATCGATTTTATTCTCTCTATATGTGATCTCCCAGCAATATGATGTTCTCCCGTAAAACGCAGAGATTAAGGGAAATACTTATGTGTAGAAATATACGGCTATTAAATCGTCGATTATGCAAAACATGAGTACCGCAGGTGAAGTTGTTCCCATATAGAAGTATCCCCGATAATAACCAAAGTCTTGAGCAATTTAATACTTCCAATTGAAAAGAGAGGAGAGCCGCTGTGATATATATATATATATAAATAAAGTTATTATTCCAATAACTTCTACGCATTCACCGTCAAAGCCCACGATTCATAAATTCTTCACGTTCAGACAAAATATGTGAAAGGGATGAATAGACGTGACTCAGATTGACACAGTGTCTTCCTATATCAACAGTGCTGCACTAAATGGCTTGTGTCGTAATAGAAGAAACTTCAACTCAATATAGGAAGAAGCCACAAATTTCCTTCTGATGTTTTGTCTTATATGATTTGGAAAGTGACCACTTTGACTTATTCAAATTGCAATAGAACCAGTTATCTTCAGTCCTGCATTCATGATTACTTGACATCAATGACAATATTTCCAACAAGG